>UZAN01040603.1:1484-13944 GCA_900618425.1 Echinostoma caproni
CTGGGAACGGTTCGCTTTATCCGTCATTCTCGCCATTGCTTAAAATAAGAACGGTAATATGAATGATGTGCAAATTGAGCAGTGTTGTTTTGTCGTAACAATGACTTTGGCCTGATGTTGTAGATCACCATGGCATTACTTTGGAGGTTGTGTTCGAATCTAACCTTTATTGCCCAAATTTCTCTCCTCATTGTTCATTGCGGTAACCCCTCCCCCCTCCTTTTTGAAAAAGAAATATACAATGATATATTCAATACGATAAATTAAAAATCATTGTTATATTATAAGGAAATAAATGATAAGCGCTCTCTGGAAAATCTGGAACCGATTATAAGCAAGTGCTGATTGAAACTTTGTCCACAACAAATAAAGAGCTCCACATCTTCCCTGTAAATCATTCGGACCTCACAGCTCGATCACAGCTTTTATTACACCTCTGCCAGAAAGAATTAAAGTCTGTTCGGTCACCTGGGTATGACATTTTTATTATCCACATTCAATGCGTCGNNCGCAATCTGTTTCCACTGTACGTTTAGTCCGAAGGACAAACAACCACTGACCTAGCATTTATACGAGATATGCACGTCCAGACACATCAACTAAAACGATGTGTGCAACAAATGCAACATTGTCTGCCACCCACACCATGACCAACTACGACTATTACAATCATCACCACAGTCTCCTTACTTTCTATTTGCCCCGGTTTATATTGCGCGATACAGACAAATAATCTGTCTCGTCATATGCCCGCCTAGTGGATTCCTTGATGTGAGCGCGCGGAAGGGGGCGGAGGTATACATGAACTTCAACATCGGGCCGTATACACCAGTTAGTGGGACGCAGTTACTGTCTCTGAATGTTTGTATGAATAGGCGTGAGACGGAGATGTGGGTTGACACCTGGGCACGACCGGTTTCTCCAAATGCCCACTGACTACCATTTGCACGCGTCTCTGTATGTGACCGATACGGAAGATACAAAGCAATTACCCTCAGGCAATGTGTCTGGGACTGCAGTATCCGCGCCAGAATAACGCAAATGGTATTTCAACAGGTGTACCGCTTGGAATGGTTGTCACTGTCAGTCAAATGCAACAATGCTTATCGTCATCCATCTGAATCGAATTGCCAGGGGTCTGTCGGTCTAGCATGGTTAGACGGAAGAAAGAAAGGCAAGGGGTAGGACAATATATGCAAAGTGGTTGATCGCACGGACGCGCGTGCACACAGAACCAGAATTTCAAGCCCAATCATGTTCAATTCGAATTTCTTGCAATTAAACCAAACCTTTTGCTATTTGCTATTGAAAATAACGATTGGAACGAGCTAGTTCGCAATGTTGGACACAAAGCAGTGTGAAGACACTCATTCAGTCTTCAGTAGTAAATGCGATCATTGTCGTTCACGTGCTTCCTTTCTTCTCTCTGTCTTTATTAATCATATCTTTACACGATCAACTTCCGGTTCAACATTTCAAGAATTGAATGTACTGAAATAGCATCGATTTATGTGACAACTAATTTTTGACAACTAATTTGTGATGACCCTGCATAGCTAGTTACGGAATGCACATTATCCAAAAATGGAAACCATACTACATCAGAACAACTCTTGCACAAATCTATCCAACTGCCTAGAACTGTACTCACAATTCCCATATTTTAATAAGATGGAATCACACGAGCTGATTTTCGTGAAGAGCAATCAGTTGATCTTCGTTCGCATCCATATTCTATGTTCACCCGTCAGCTCAAATCGATTCGCATATTGGAACAAACGAGCATGGCACATTCACATCATCTCGGTTCCGAATGAATGTGACGTAGCAGCAAGTTATTTATTAGGTTATCAATATATTCAAGGTACGTATATCGTTGGAATGTCAAAAACACTTTAGACCATCCGAGGTCTACTGTTTCCAGGTTCAAATAGGTGTTTCTCTGGTATTAGTTGACCTTCTGTGCTAAGCGACAGGCTAAAACAAAGGATATTACGATGTCTGCATCCTCCCAAAAACAGAATTATGCCTTTCTCGATTCATGACGTAAACTAAAGCGAGTGATGAGGAACAGCGGTTTGAATGTATGGCGGACGGTAAAGCTTCCTCGAATGATGGACTACCGTCCACATGCGTGACTCGAGCCGATAATGTGTTGGTATCACTGGCGTAGAACAGAAATAAGTCAATATCGTTTGGATTAGTGAAGTAAGGATTCATCTACAAATGATGAACAGCAAACAGAATAAGTGTACGGAAATCGCAGGTTGGAGGCCCTCCGTGGCAGATTGGGAAGTTATTCGATCTTATCGAATGAGTGGTTTGGTTTCCATCGCCGAAAACATGGCAGGAACAAAACATAATAACTCAGCAGCTGAAGCCATACCGAGAACAGAGACAAACCTTTAACTGCCTAGATGGCAATGGTGGTGGCCCGGTGCTAACTTCATCAGATTATCACAGCGGAGGCTGTGTTTAATCCCACCATCGCGTAACTTCCCTATTCTCCGTGCGTTGTATGGTAGCCTTTTGATTGATCACTTCCCCCTTCTGAAAGCTTTGCATTTTCAATAAAAGTAAAGAGATGGTGAATGAAGGTCAACTGAGTATCGTTCATGTACTTTATACTTTTGGAATTGTGATCGCAAATCTATACGACCAGGGTTTTACTCATAGTTTTCACCCATATTTTTTCGCCGTGGTATAAATTTTTTTAGTCCAAATTTACGTCCCGACAGTCAAACTGTACTTTTATGCGATTGGGAAGGGCAGTTCGAAAAGAGTTGACGACTGCGGGTGGGAAACACTCCAGACGAAGGTCGTAAAGAGCAGGGAGTGGAATAAGTTTCAACTGAAAAACTGAATCAGTGCGTCTGTGTGCGTGCATGTACATATTTCCGGGATAGGAATGAAATTCGGTGAAGGGATTACTGGTGCAATGTGTCTTTGGTTCGAGCAATAACGACCTACAGTGAATGTTTGAATAACATTTCGCGAAATGTTTTCGTGTTTTGTTCTTGCTCATATGATTCAACCTTGCATTGGCTAATAATTCGGTGTCGGTACCAGTCTGGTATCCCGATAAACAAAGAAATAGTATTAGGTAGATGCTTCGCTTCTTGAAAACAAAACATAAGGAAATCTGTAAGTACAGTGAGTAAATGTGATTCGGTTCAGCTCTCACAGGGCAAATTGCTGCTATATCCAATCGGTTGTTCAGATTTGCATTTTTGGCCCCGAATTTCCTCGGTTTCCAACACTTCGATATGCAATCGAGAAGCACAACGGTTTCCGTCAATCTGCTTTTCTTAACTCCTCCAATCTTCGGTTTGGCTTATCCCGAACAGTCTGAAATAAGAATTAAAGCACTGTTTGCATGATCAAGTCGCCATCTGATTACTGCCTGTTTCTCCAACTGTTACATTGAAAGTGCACGGAATGGAATGAGAGATTACATGTTCATATGCATGTGCGCGAGAGCTGGAATCAACCTCCTCCTCAAGTTTCAGTTCTGATCCGTATTCTTAACCACTACTGCTTTAATTCCGAAAGGCAGTGTCGGGCCAAGGATGATTGTTTATTAAGAACAACTGTAACGGTATCGGTAAATTGGATTACATACAATAAAATGTCTCATTTGCAACAGGGTTTCAGAATTCCCACAAGCACACAGGATAGTTAGTGGATGCACATTTCCCGTAGTTACTATTTTGAACACAGTAATTCGCTCTACGAGGTCTTGCTCATTTTTAACCGTTTAAAAAAGCAGCCAGTCGCGTTCTTTTACGCAATCCAAACATACTACTCACACCACTACTATATATTCAGTAGTAAAGCTGAGATCGCGCTTTAGCCCCTCAAAAGAGTAGCTTACAGACCCAAAATTCATGACGTTTTTCGATGGCACGTGTTCGTTTCCAAAGCCAGATGTTTATGTCTCAAGGTGAAGATTCGAGAAGTGAATACACATGAATAAATCCACATAGATGTCTGCTTGTGCGTGAGAACGGGAAACCAAGTTACTAAACAGCCTTCATTGTTCATGCATTGTAGAATTGTTACGGTGACAAAGTGACCAAACAACACGAATTTCATACACATAAAGAACAACAGAACGTGTCCGTCTTCGGTATCCCACCTGCTGGGTCCGAACACAAGGCCCAGTCAAATTCTCAGACATAACAACGAAGAGTAGTGATGCATAATTGGGAGGCGATTGGACGATCCGTTCATTTGAAACCATTTAGTCATACGACCTGTTGTCTCAGAAGACTAAACAAAACGGATTACAATCGAACATTGGTCTGGTTGGGTTATAATGATTGACATGAATGACGCCAACAACCCCGATGCTCAAGTCGGATAGGAGGGATAAATGGGAACACACAGAGAATCAAGCAGTTTGAACAAAACTGATGATGAACTTCAGCGTAGGAGAGGAATGTCTATTCAAACCGTTGTTGTGGAGTTAGTGAGAGTAGTCGCGATGTAAACACCAACCAGTGTACACACAGAAATAGGCACAAACAAGTAAGTGTTGTTTAGAAAAAGAGAATCTCGAGTCCACATTTCATTGTCGTTCATCAAACTTTGGTTTTCTTCTTTCACCCCCATCATCTCAAACACATACATACACACTTATCATTAGACAGTAAGTCTACCACCAAATTATGAGGTCACAGTGTCTGGTGCATCACACATTGACACTTTTCGGACAATGTCTTATGCATGGTATCTGTCAGGGACACACAGACAAACACAAAACCGTCAGCTTTCCCTCCCTCACCTACCCCGACTTCCCGTAAGACCGTCGCCGCCGTTGTTGGCCTTTAAAGATGAATGTTGTTGCAGGTGACGAGTCGGGTTAGCCATAGCGAAAAAAGCGAGGCAAATCAACTTGTGTGTCTGTGTGAAATCTACCGAGTTCGTCCGAAATATGGTCCTTGTGTGTCGTTATGACAAGATAAACGATTCACATTCTCTATACGCATCTCGTGTTCCGCGGAATACGGTTAAAATACAAATGGACTTGTGTGAGATGAGGTGAAGCGCAGTGTATGAGGGTGGGGTGAGAGGGAGGCAGAGTGGAATGGAGAGGAGAATTTCATTCAGTGTGTGTGCTCCTTCTCTGGCAATATGGGCGATGATAGCATTACACCGGCCCGCATGGATTTGAATAACGCATCAAACTAGCCTGTCGGATAGAGGTCGCCGTCCAGATTGTGATGTGAGTCAACATATTTCGAATTGGACTGCAAAACATGCACACACTGACCGACTTTTGCCATATCTTAATCCGAGGCACATGAACAATTTCTTGAATGGTCTGCTAGTGGTTATGTACTTGCACATACACACACACACACACACTTATATACACACGTACATGTTCCTATGTGTGCAACACAGAAAACAACAAATAGTGTTCGGACGATTGGCGCCCGAAGGGGAGCGTAGGTGGAGGAGGGGGGAGGGGAAGCGTCATCGCGGTCGGGTTTTCCAAACGGGGCTACCGAGTTCCCTTTCCCCAGCCCCTTGGATGAATCATGGTCATTCACAATGTGCAGTAGGGACAAATGACTCATGAAAATGTCTGTTTCAGTTCCCCGACCAACAGTATCGAATAACGAAACGAGAATCTTGTTCTGTGTTTATCTCTTCATTCACCAACTTACAGTCGAATGATGATTAGTCAATTCCATCCACTTGACTAACTCACTCTGGTAATTAACGGCAGCCACTCTACCAGATATTTGTTTTACTAAACAAATTTGCTACTGATTAGAAAAATAAGTAGTATTTTTTGATTTTATTCAGATAAGGATGAAAAACAATGCACACTGAAAAAGTATGGAAAATTCACCCTCCGATCCTTAAGTTCGTCTATTCACATTTGAAAGCTTCCAATAAATGTTAACGGCAAACTGTTTCGCTATTATCTTACCCATTACCTTGTCTTTCACAAATGGTTCAGCATTCCAAGTCCCGTGCAACCTCTACTTGCCTCCATTTACCTAATATTAGTTTCTATGTAAGCCACCGAATGCTTTGAGGTATGAGCCGGAGAAACGTTTAAGACCAATTTACGAAAATTCACATTTACTTATGATTGGTGGTTTAGGATAATTGATATTGAGTTGATCTGACTATCGTTCGAACTTCCGCTTCACGCGCAATCCTCAGTTCTTCCAGTCTACCATATATACACTTACAGGCACTACACTGAAGTTTCGCTGTTGTCAGAGCTCATAAATCCCCCGTCCCGTTTGGGCTTTGAACTCCGGTCCCATCGTATAGTAGGCGCGTGTGTTACCACGATACATACTAGATCATACCAGAGATACCTTTTTGGAGTTAACAAGTAGTCAAATGTGTCTCCCTTAGTTGCCGTCAGGTTAACAATGAATTGGCTGACTATCACTGAAAATGACATATGAACAAGCAAGAACTGACAATTCGTTTTAGCTCTGGTATGAAGTGATTGACACAATGGTAACACATGCCTTCCATACGATGGGCTCAGAGTTCAAAGCCCAAACGTGACGGTGGGTATGCATTATTAATGAGCTCTAACAAGAGCGAAACTCGAGTCTAGTGCGTCCGAGTTTATAGTTGACGGTAAGGACTGATGATTGTGCGTGAAGGTGAAGTCTGAAGGATAATCAGTTCAAATAAGTTTTACGATAGCCAGAGGGAACAATGCGATTGCGGCCAGTGAGGGACATTTTTTATGATGTCATTGGTAATACAGTACAACAAACGATTGCCAATCCCGAGTGAGTACGACCAGTGTCCTTATTATTTCTTTCTTTTGATTTGCCTTGCAGTAACTCACGGTTGCACTCTTGGTGATCTATCTATCGAGCTCGGGATTGTAAGGCTTATTTACTGCACATCGAGTACTAAATCACTTCGGTGCAGAGAATAAGCAATCACGAGTAATATAACTGTACTAAAAATACGCTATGAAACAAGTTTCTACACTGTCTGTATCTGATCGTTCGATTAAGCGAATTCAGTTGAGCGGAATAAATTTGAACCGACCTGAGAGATTGAAAACTGTCTATTCCGTTTTAATCCACCTTTAGATGATTTAACTGCGATGTACATTTAAGTAAAGTGAACTCAGCTCAAGATGGACGATATCAGCCGGCGGAAATGACAAGACACACACGGTTCACGATTGTCACAAAAATGAAAACCCACTATCCTGATTGATGTTCTACACCTCAGAGAATGACAAAAGAATTCAATTTTAGAGTACAAGCAGCTAGATTAGACCCAGTGAAACCGACTGAGGCCCCATGATTTAGTAATGTTACAACACACTGAGTGGTACTTCAATGATCTCTCGGTCTAACTATACAGTCATCCTCCTGAGGGCTCAGAACACCGGTCATCGTCATTGCATAACAGGTCATTGTGATTAGGAAGTCACTCAGTTGCACCATATGGCATGCTATGATGCTGTGCGGTTAGAAAACACACACGTGTACATAATTATTTAATGGCGTTAATGTTTCTAAGCTCCATAACGAACTTATGTTTTAGAGTTACGGTGAAATGTGGATCAAGGTCAAGTTTCTTCACCTCAAATTTGTGATTCATCGCAAATCGGTTGGCCGTAGCCAGACGATCTCCAAATGTATAAACCTTACATTCTGATGATCGACTGTGGCGCCAAGTCCTTTCAGTTCGAAAGATCCGATATTCAAATTCAGCTACGATACCCCTTATCGTTTCAATCACACACATGCCCTTGCGCAATGAGCAGCACGAATTTTCTCTAAAAAATGATATCCATTGAGACAAACTATTTCCCACAGTTGTTTACGGGAGTTGGAGTAATAGTTTGCTTTTCTTTTGTCGCTGTTGGTCGCAACGTGCCAGTTTGGGCAACAAATTCGATCGGATATGGAAAGACAAATGTTTGAGTTTGCAATATTTTACCATATAACAATTGCACGCAGTTGCCAATATGCACGCTTTTCTTGTATTCAGCACATCAATCAATATTTTGAGATTTGATTGCTCGTGTTGGTCAGAATCGTAGTGATGGAATCGAATGGTCCTGTAGATCGTGCCTCATACCCATACTCTGGCACGATATATACGAATTTATATACTCCCCGTAGAATAAGAGTTGTTAGACATTGACAAAATAATTTCTAATTAATTAATTAATTAATTAGTAATGATAAATGTTTTCCTATAGATGAGTACCGTCATCGTTTGCCGAAGTCAGGATTTGCATCCCGGTGGAATCGGATCAGTTGAAGTTACTGAACCACTTGTGCATGAGGAATATCGATCTTCCCGTTCATTTTTACAGTTTATTTGTCCCTATAACCCAATAAAATACAACCTGATTTTATGTTGATGAATAAGTTAGTGCTTGCTTCAAATTCGAATGACTTGATTATTGATCAGCTCCTGTATCCAACTATCTGTGACGGTCGCTGATTCTACTCAGCACCTAATCCGCAACAACAATTGTCTGATGTTTTTCTGTCAAGATTATTTTTCAATCTAATCAAAAAGATTTTCTCTAATTGCTCACCTTACATTATGTACTGAATACATTTAAATTCAGTATTCGTTTCCATTTGAGACAAATGGGATGCAACGACATGATCGTCAGTTATTGTACGTAAACATTAGTCTTGTTGTTTAAGCGGTATGCGGAAAAAGGTAACACAGTTAGTCATTTGCTTAGTTTGAAAAATGGTGTGGGTAGAGGGAGAGACAGAGAGCGAGATTCTAAAGGAAATGACCGAGTGAAACCAATGAGTAGTTTTTTCGTTTCTTTTCTGAGGAGGGGGTGCTTGTAAATAACTGAAACGTAAATGGAGCTTGAGGTCCACAAGGTCGTAGGAAATTAAGAACTGTGTTGGGCGATGGTTTGGTCCGTCGCAGTCTCTTATTCAGAGAATTTATTCAACTGCATTGCGTTGCTGACACTTTCAGACGATCAGTCTCAGCCTATCCACATACAAGTATGAGATGATACGAGCAATGGATGAGTCCCGGGGTCCTTCGCGGCTCCTCGAAATACCATAACACCGTCACATTAAGGGAGCAATTCACGTGCGGGATCGTGGAATTTTTAACTAGGTCTAATTTTAATGTTCGTGGACTTTTAACATTCAGTCTGGTTTACAAAATAAAGCGACGTGTACTTGACTGTCAATCAAACGGAAGGTGACCTCGGGTCACGTTGACTGAAACCAGAGTCGTAAAATAGTTTATTCACTTTTAAATCCAGACGCATGCCATACATAATTAGAAGACCAGACTATGCTCAAGAGTGAACACACCGACCCAGGTGTATGAATGACCGGACAAAATTTCCCTGAAAGCACACACTATTTATTGTAAAAATACAATAAAGATGGTTAAGTTGCGTTTACTGCGGTTAGTAGCATCTAACCCATCTATAAATCATCGAATCATAATATTTGTAAGCTCCATGGATCTCTTTTAAAGTAAATTTTATCTCGGTCTGATCACTCGCCTGACTATTCGCAATCCCAGTTGAGTTGAGCAAACCGTAAGCACCTTATCGTACGGTATATGTATAAATCGTAAATCTTTGAGTTTACAGTATTGATTCCTCAATGGACTGGTTCTGAAAGAGCTGTCCACACAAATTTACCCAGTGCTGCAGATGCGGTTATTGTGACGAAAATATATCTCCTGGGTACAAGTATATGAATGAACAGATAAAAGACTACCGGACACGCATGCCTGACGAGCGACAAGAACCGCGAAACCAGTCGTGTGCTTCCAGGAAAATTTTGTCCAGTCACTCATATCTTATCTATTGTAATAATAATGTAATCGTAATTGTAATAATAATTATAATAATAGTAATAATGTATATATGTATGTGTGTGAAGGGGTTCGATGGGGCGGGGAGCACATGTAAGGCAAAAGGGAATGATTTTTCTTTCGGTCAGAATGAATTTAGAGAGATAATGGGTTATGCAAAACCACCTCGGAGATACATAGCATTTCACGACCACCCTGTTGACCGTCGACTGCGCAGTGACTCTCGTATTTCCATACTAGAAATGTTAAAATGCACAATTCCATTGCATTCGGTCGCAGACCTCTCGTGCACGGAAGTATGAGTGACACTCACAACACTAACCATATGTGAAACTCATTCTGTCCGCCAAATAGTTCGTTGCATGCATGCATTCGGATAGGATCCCATACTGAGACCAGCCGGCATTATTCCGACATAATTTCCGGAATAAATCTAACTCCAAATCCGTAAACTAACCGAATGTAGCGATGGGGTAAGACAGGAATACACACACAGGAATACACGAAAATAGGCTTGCATCTGCGTTCCACTGCAAGTACTCCCCAATGTGGAGATGGAACTAACTGGATAAAACAGTCAAGTATTCAAGTCACACATTATGACACACGTTTCTGTGTATTTTTCCTTAGTAATGAACACTCACTCTCACTATAGGGTAGGATAAGGTGTAATCCCTATTTTTTCTCAAAGATGTCACGAATTACATCAATCAGTGGTGGATGCCCAACGTGAGTGCATACCGTCATAGGAATTCTATAAACACTCGACTGGCCGTGGACATTTTCCGTCCGGTGAAAACTGAACAGAATTCTGTCTGGGTCCCATCCAAATCGCACCGCAATAAAGTGATGCACATTTACCTCGTTCAGACAGCGAACCGGATTGAGACAGAAAATGCTCAAGGCTTGTGCATGTTTATAGCTGAAAGCGCCCGTGTAAATTGTCACCGTTTGACGTTGAATTTACCTTCCGGAATTGCCGTACATTGACAATTCAATAAACTTGACGGATTTTGAAATAAAAGAGAACTGGATCTTGAGGGGACAACACCCAGTCACGAAGGTTTTCTGGTGATTGATTCGCTGAAGTTTTCTGGCACATGATGAAATTCGTTTCAAAAAAGTAATACTAGTGGTAACATGTGACTTAGAAAAGGTTAAACGATGATAAACGAGGAGCTGTACGACTGAAAATCACTGACACAGCAATTCAGGAACATAAATTCTAGCCAATATTCTAAAAAAATACACGGTGTAGAATAAAATATCATGAGTGAGAAAGAGAGAGAGGATGGAACAGATGTTCGATGAAGTGGATTCGAATCAATGAACTAAGGACCCATGTCGAACCAATGCAATCCTGCTCCTCCTCTTCTTCCTCTTCTGCCTCCGCTCTACCAAATTAGCTATCGTCCAGTGTTTGATGCATTCAAAATCCGTGCCTTGGATGCACTTCTGTCAGACTCATTTACATATTGGCAATGTGAGGAACATAATCTGTTAAATGCACAGTCAGCCGGTACAAACCCGGATCGTTGTCAAACTGTCCTGTTCATGTGTTCATGTGTTCACATCCTTAAACCTCATTTGTTTGCATTGCTCGAACTCAGCGGCATTGAGTATGCTTCTTTGAAATCGTCAAAACTGCATCCGCTATCGTTCTCTGATCATGTGTACTTTAACTAACAACCCGAATGGCAGAACAATGTAATGCTTACAGGATCACAGAGAATATCCGTGATATCTGGCGATTGACCCGAGTGATCTTGTGTCAACAAAGGAACCCAGTGGCATCAAAATCTGCGTATGTGACCATCGAGAAACTTTGGGTATACAGTACTCGCATAGTTATTCACTCCACACTGTGAAATTACATCTCACGCTAGTTCCGGAGACTCACAATTATGAACTGCAAAATACATTCACATTCCTCTTTAACTCCGCTTCATCTATGACTTTCTAAATGAATATTAATTGCGTTACTTTCATGAATGTGATGGCTTCTGAGAGAAAACCGAATCAAAGAATAGAAACGATCGATTCAACGCCAGCGTTGGTTGCTCTCTGTCTACGTCGCAAAAGTTTTCACACACACACACACACACACACACACACACACACACACACACACACACGCACACAAACTCCAACAACAACAGTGGCATGCAGATTGCGCGTAAACGAGTAAGATAGCATGGGTACCAATAAAAATTACAATTAGCAAACACTTTATTGCTTCGAATTACTACATGTCTGAGATAATAACGCGCATAGTTTGGTGACAGTTCACCTAATGGCCGCTATTTGAAGGCTAATCACTGTACATGTTCTTTACGTCAATTCACCGAAATTCCTTTCCGATATATCACTTTTTTTATTACATACCTTCATGTGATGAACAGCAGACGGGACGAACCCTATAGTTACGAGGACCTGTTGTTCAGTGGTATAAATCGGCTATCTAAGCCCCGGGACTTGGAGTGGCGAACCACATAAGGCCCCGATAGGTTAGGCGTAGTATTGGACCGGAAGACTGCAGAGCTGCCTACCACCATGGTCGGGTGGTGGTGGCGAAGCTCGAACCTCGGATCCAAAGCACACTTGCGACAGAGACTAAACCTTTGTGCCA
>UZAN01040603.1:38375-55430 GCA_900618425.1 Echinostoma caproni
ACGAAAAGTACGCACTGCTGACGAGTCCCAAACAGGATGAAACGACTGTCCAGTGCTCTTTGTTGGTTATCACAAACATTTCCATTTAAATTTGGCCAAGTTATTTATGAAACCGGTATCCCGTGTGAATGGCCGAATAAATCGTCACTTCTAAGTCAAACAAACTGTCCGCACACGATATTGAACGGGTAAAAAGAAACACGTGAAAATCGTCTTGATACAATGCCTACATTTATAATAATAAATAATAAGTACATTTTGAAATGACAGCTGAAGGGGTGGCAGATTGAGACCGTCGGCAACCGGTTGTTATTGACACCCTTACGGTAACTGGAGCAGGCTAGGAGATGGAAGCGTGAAATGAAGTGTTATGGTTTCACCACAGGAGGAAAAACCTGACCACCACTACCATTACCGAGTGGATTGGGCAATATCCACTTTGTCTGGATGACCTTCGTAGACCCCCGCCCCTTCTCTATTAGTCGGCAAGTGGGATTGGTCTTAGTAACAATGTTGATTTTCACAGGTCTCCTGATTGCACCGCATGGTAGGCGGAATTCATTAGGTGTTAGCTCGTGTATATACATGATGATGTTCCGAATCTGGGGCAACTAAATATTTCCATATGAACAATTGTTTTCAATAACTCATCATCATGCCATTACAGTTTATATGAGGGGAAAATCCTAGGGGTTTTGAGGAGAATAATATTATTATTTATCATTATTTATCAGGTCCCCTCGAAACGGTCCAAATACGTTAGATTATGTACGTTGGCCATAGCCGAGGCCATCTGTATTGAGCATTCGACCCCCGAACTATGGGCCTAGGAACGTCTTATCCAAGCTCTCCATCTCCTCTGGGTTCGTGAACCCACTCCTCCTCCCATGCCCCCTTGCCCATACACATACAAACATTTTCACATAACAACACCGATCCCTCAGAACTGGTCACACGATCGTGGTTATACAACTACAAACCCTGGAAGCACAGATTTGAGAATGTGGTGTGCAACACACACAAACACAGACAGGTATACACGAAGTGAACGATTCCTCACATTTTATTGTTCTCCTCCCAACCCCTAGGATTTTCCCCCTCATATAAACTGTAACGACATGATAATGAGTCATGGAAAACAATTGTTCGCGAGTATGGGTATATTTTGAAATTTCCATATGAGGTCAGCACACCTCCGACCGCAGATACTGAGTGTAGTTACATTTTCTGTCGACAGTTTAAGAATGCCACAATGTTTGTTTAACGTGTTAGTCGCATCATTCAGTCACAAACACACTTCCAACCCTCATCACCTACCAGTGAAAGTCACCGCGATTGGAGCATGATATTGGTTTGGGCATGATTTGTTTGCCTGCAACCACACAGTTGATGGGTACCTCTTGATTCTTGATTACGACCTATTCGGAATTAACCGATTGGGCGAACGAAATGTGAAATCTAGACTAGGACTCAGTCAACAATGAATTCACATTCAACCAATGACAGCATAGTTAGTTTTCAACAACCGGTATACGTGCTTATTACAATTACACAGGAGTTTAAGAATTCCATACGACAAGCATTTCTTTTTCATGGGAAAAATTAAATGCTATGGTATTGTACTAACCAACAAATGCATAAGTGACAATGATTCAACTATCTTATTATTCACTTCCACTCATGAATACCTGCACCAAACAGCGTGAACGAAAGAGTTTGGAAAATTTCACGCAGCGAACTCCGCATACAGCAATTAAGTCATCTTATAGTAAGAGGAGGAAATCGATTGATGAAAGTTGAATACTGACGAGATGGTGCTGATCAAATAACCCGAATTATGCAGAATCCCCACCCACCAAAAAAAAACTTGCCAGCTTCGAGCCACGCATATCTGTAGAGCAACACTTGTACACTCGAAACGAATTTAGCGAAAACTCCGTAACTTGGGAACAACCATTCAATTGGCCCTCCTCGAACAGCTGGAACAGATTCAATTGAACTGATAAAGGTCTTAAACAATGTCAAATTTTGTATGGCAGTTGTGAAAAGTTCAGTAGCCTCGGTGGGATTCGAACTCACAAGTGGACTCCGCCTACGCTTTGTACGCGTACGTTCTACCAGCCGATTGACGAGGCCACACCGATAGCACTGATCTTTTCACACTTGAATTACCCATGCAACTTAGGGAGGCATATGGCATCCACCATTTAGCATGTAAGCTGATTGCCTAGACAGGTTTTCCTCAGAATTCACCGGACTCCATCGAATGAGCTTCTAAGGCAAGGTTAATTGTTCAAATGTAACGATAAGAATAGTAGAAATATAGTTATCTGAGGGGGTAGTTCGAAATATGTCCGATTACCAGCACTTTGAATATCTGCATCACTGTGAAAAACCTTTGTATCAAACTAAAAGTAAGGAAAACAAATTCTGGCATATGACCTCAATTCTAATCATAAACTCTTGTATAGTTATAAAACAAGTTTGATCAATTGAGTCTGCTTTTGGATCGATTGAACCAGCTCATTTTCCCGTTTGCTGTTAACCTACACATGACCGCGTTCCAGGCACTTGACATGGGTTTTGCATTCCCCGGGTAAATAGGTGTCCAATAGGTGTCCGAAGATCCACTCGAATGTGGGTTGAAACAACACACTATTGGAGATTCCTTCCTTTTCGGGGCGAATATCCTCATTTTACTACATCAAACCACATTGACGTAGAATGCTTGCAACATATATTTTATTAAATCTATTTATTATTTGGTCCAATACTTTACAAACTTTACAATGTAGTGATTAATTTGTCTCATGATATGCTATTATTACGTTATATTATATTGGTTATATATTATGCTACTACTGATTTATGAGGCATTCAGGGGAACAAATCCGAATGAGCAGTCAAACCGCTTATCGAAATTGGACTTTTAATGATAGGTTTGTCTCTCAATTGAACTCAACTCAATCTTAGTCTGAGATTCTGGATTCCGACAACTCACGAAACACTAATGTGCTGGCAACAGTGCTGACAACAGTCTCTGTCCCATAGCCAGACCCGTTGTCAGGCCTTAGAAACGCATCTGGCGTGACCTCATTCAACCCCGCCTACTGTTGATCATCTCGGGACCCCCATCGACGCAGTTCACTGGGTCTGGTTGAATCTCGATGATTCCTTTTTTAAGACCATGAATGAATCGAGAGAGAGTGGGGCTGTTTGGTTGCCCTCGCATTTAATGACACGTTTCATGTGCTGCAATTTGATTGAATAACCAAGACTATTCTCATGCTCTTTGACAACGTATTGGTGTTCGACTTTGAGGAAGGAAACACGAGAGGGATAGATGTGGTAACTCGTGTGAAGAGCAGATTATCGCGGTTCGTTTGATAAATAAGCTTTGGGGTAATTTGGCGCAAGACAAACAGAGGCGCTTTTACAATTTCAACAGTTATTTATTAATATCTTTGAAACAAAGTTCGTTGAACCTGCTGGAAAAATCTGCCATCGAATTTCGATAATGAACCTTTATGCTTCTACATTACCCTGATCAACATAGTACAGTTTACAGACAGAATTTATTCATAGGGTAATAAGATTTTGCACAAAATTCAGTTCGTATCATAGTCCATCTGCGCTTTGTACTTTCATGCTCGTGGCGCTTTTTATGAGATATTTAACAGTTCCCCTCATTGTTTCACCTCATCCAACAACTTATCCATTCTAGTAGGTTTGATGGCAGTGGCATAGCACCACCACCACCACTAACAACAACAACACAAACGCCTGGTTGTCCTTGCATCACCTTTCCATGTTGGCAACAGCATGTGCATTTCGCTTCGATTTCGGCACAAGCGCCGGACTGAATACTTTGAAAATGAACAATCAAAATGCTACTCGTTGAGAAACAAAAACAAAACTTAACTACGTGTTGCGTAACGATGCAAAGACAGCAGGATTAGATGTCCTTATCCGATGGGAGTGCAATACAGATGTCACGGGTTAACCGGTACGGACTAACTCAAGACTTGGTAACCAACTGCACGTTAGCTTGTCTCCTCCACATTTTTCAACATTTCTCAAACAGCGGAGAAAAATGATCGGAACGGGTCGCTCAAAGTGAAACTGAAACGATTCAACTCAGTTATTTTGTTCAGTTCATAGACACGCAACAAATTTTTTGCACACCAAAAACCATTATTTACCATACACTGTAAATAACTGTTTTCGGTGTAGAGTATCTATAGTATCTATAGAGTATCTATCTATCTATATAGATGGAATCATGGCCCCGCACTTTTCACTATAGTTTCGTCTCTGTTTTTTTCCTACAGACTCATATCTGGTCGGTAGAGTAAAATTCACGTGACAAAACAGCATTCATTGTGAACAACGTTGAGAAGTGTAATTAGGCTGAAAGTCAGAAGGAGAACAAACGTTTAATTTAACATGTTCTTATTCCTTCCCTAGTAGACAACACTGTAGTTCCGTATATCGACTGTGTTGTATTAGTCTATCTGGGAAAACATCAATTAAGCACTCGAGTTCTACTTGGTAAAATCGTGTGTGTGTGTGTGTGTGTGTATGCAACGACCGACAGAGAACAGTGGCCACTGATTTCCTGCCTGTTCGAACTTGTCAACAGTGTGTACTATTTTCGGATCGAGTAGCAAATATTTGGGTTGAGAAGTGAAATCGAATTACGGTCAGAGTGATGAATCTACGCCATCGCAGTTCGTTCACCATTCGTCACCACATCGGTCGACACTCAGGTCCAAATTGCTGAGTCTGTTTTCCGACAGTCGGAGGATGCCGTTGTTCATCTTTGATTTAGACTGTTCGTACGCGTGAGCGTGTCACAGACCTTTGGGTAATCATCACGTTTATGAATATCAGAGCGACCTGCAACAAGCTCTTAAAGATGGGTTGTGCTATATCGCGTGAAGAGAAAATGAAGAACAGTCTAGTCAGCTGACCGTTGGCCGAGTGGGTAGCATGCTTGCATCCTCCTCATGAGGTCCCCGGTTCGATCCCCAGTTGGGTCGATGGATTCGCCGGCACTACTGATGGAACCCAACCAGGTCAAAACAGCTGTCCAGTGCTTCCTGCTTTTCAGTTCACGCTTCATTTGCTATATACACGACTAATTCACCTTTGTAATTGAATCGAAGCTGACATGAATATCACAGTGTGACCATTAGCCCGACTGCACGCTTACAAAAACAGATCACCTGAAATCTTTTTACTGGTCAGCCATGAGCTAAGAACGGACACAATCTCTGAGTGTATGAAGATGTGAGGTTTGATCAAGACGTGTGTGTATATGTGTGTGTGCTAGATGGTGGTGTAATTGGGTAATCTGACTGAAGATCCCCCAGTGTAACCATCAGGGTGTAATCAATAAATACTTAGGCAACCAGAGGACTGGACCATAACGGTTGGTTTTAGCCAATGCAGAGAGTTCAATGGTTGTATGCATAGAGTTGTTATGTCTACCAATTTATCCGTAGAATAGATGAATGGTTTGTTTGTTTTGCATATGCATATACTATCCTCATTGATGTATCGATCGATTGATTTTGATACACCGGACGCGATAATGTTCGAATTCTATTATCAAGTTAAAATAGTAATTAAAAAAACGTGAAAACGAACATGTCTGCATCCGATCACCTCGTCCATTCTTCGGTTACACAAAAATGGAAAACGAATTATTACTTTTGCACAATCTCAGGTGTGTTTGCACTTTGGGTATTGAGTAGATTCAATATTGTGTGGTTCGTAAATGAAGTTATGTTCTCACCGCGTGGGTAGTATCACATGTCGTTCAGTAGCATTCTGCGTTGTAATCCGATTTCAGTTGAAAGGATTTGCTGAAAACGATTTTGATGAACGAACACAATGGCAGGCAACTGAAATCGTAGCCAATGAAGATTTTTTGCAACACACCATGTGGTAGGGAAGGAAAAACGGTTTAACAAATATATGAAGGGACATAATTGCCACAACCCGCTTGGATGTATGACGCAATGTTTTCGCGATCGAATGTTCTTGTATAACTGTTTATGATGCTCTGCTCAGTACCACAAATTTTAAATAAACAATGTTCAAGAATCATGCGATTAACTGTGCCTTATCTTTGGATTTCAGCCGGGACAGAAATGAGACAGAACAAAGCTACGGGAAGGCGGGTGGATGGGTGGCAGGGTGTAATAATCTGCCTAATCTCATCGTTCGTCCGGTTGTCCGTAAAAAGGATTATTGACTTCTGGTCACTCTGTCACTCGAGTTGATGTACGAAAACCATACGTATGATATGAAGTGGCATGTGGGATGTGAGATAGAAACAAACACATACTGGACACCTACCTATACACTCGACTGGGTTTCCTCAAGTTGTACACCATACACGCACACACACAGAGAGGATATGTGAAACGGTAAATGAGTCCTAGACAGCCGAGGTGACGAACAAAAAAAGGGCTAACTGAATGCCCGGCTGATTTACTGACTAACCGCGTAGTGCCATATTTCTATTCCTCTGTTTTGGTTCTGTCCCCTCACTGATGACTGATAACGTGTTAGGAACAAGACAATACCTTCCCGGGGGGATGCCCATGTGGCACTTGATATTGACTTTTATCTACAGTATCGTCCCCCCCCCGCTACCAACTCAACACCGGCCGTGTTTATAGTTGTTGATGTGATGCTGATCACATTGTTCCGAGCTGTTCTGTCCACGTGACATGTGAACCATCTGCTCCGATGCATCGCTCGAGTGCGTTTTCCAACTGAGCCCCCATCTCTCTCTCTCTGCCTTAGCAACCATAGTTAGCTGTACATATTTTACATCCGTGGCGAGTGTGAGGTGGAAAAACGCGCCTCCGGGATAATTTCCAATCATAGCCTGTTTGAAAGCTAGCGAATCTGTGGGTCAAGCATTTTTCTTAAAAATATGATTTCTGCATGATTTACTGAAATAGAAAGATAGATAGAAAGATAGATAGATAGATAGATAGATAGATAGATTGATTGAATGATTGATTGATTGATTGATTGATTGATTGATTGATGGACGTGACATTTTGATAACACCTATAATACACACAATAAACTGAAAAACACGATTGTTAAATCACATTTCAAATTTAGTACATGATGAAATAGAAGTCGGACTTCATTTTAAGGTACACACGAGATAGTTAAATAGTTAAACACCGAGTCACAAATGACGTCCTATATTGTTCACTTTTCATTTTTGCATAGCCTGATTTTTGGTGAACCAACAACCATGGCAACAGTTCACCAGTCGTATTGTTTGGCCTCAATCTTAGCCGTATCAACGAACGCGTGTCCGTTTTCCTGAGTTTCTTCTGCAATTAGGATTCTTTTGTTCTTTCATTCCTTTGGGATACAATTATAACCGGAATTCGTGATCAACCGGTTACTGAAACATTCTTTTTGTCAGTCTCTTCTGTGTCCCCATGCATCCTCGTGCTTAACACAGTTGTTGTGAACTGCATGCTCGAAAATTCATCCGTTTCTCTCACACCCCTACCCCATCACACCTGAGTTCACCTGTATTCATGTCCCGTTTCCAGGTTGCATTTAAAATGAACCCCTGCTGCACAATGACCTATCCGTGATGCATACATAACCAGAGTATGATTTTATTGTTTCGGTCATCCAATGAACACTCGGATTTGTCTGATATGTTGTCCCCTGGTCACACATCTGATGCTGTTGCTGTGACAACAAACATGTTCATACAGTGGTGTCTTAAACTCGAAACGGAACACAGATTTCCATCTTTGAATCAGCATGAGTCGAGAACAGTGGAGACTTCTCAGGTCATGTGACCCAATATCGGAAACGAACATTGAGGCCTCGCGCTGTGCACGAGCATTCTTAGTTAGGCATGCCAATCAACTCGAGCCATGGCTCGAGAGCGATCCATCGTTTGTTTACCCGTCATCAAATAAGGTCAGGACCCTAATTGGTCACACATAGGGACGGAATGAAAGATAAGGGGAGGTCAAAATATTTTCTGAAAATAACGGTGCGGAAAAGGGAAGTAGCAGTGAGCAGAAGGGAATATACATTGCTACGACACCTGTCGCTCAACAGGGATCGGCCCTGCCAGAAATCGGGCACCGCTGGATGCTTCTGGGCGAAACACTCGTAGACACGTGACGAATAATGGCAGTGTAGAATTTTAGTTACCAAGCTAAAAAGACCCGGTCGAACATAACCGATAGTTGAAATCTGAGCTATTGAGAAGTAGAAATAAGGAAATATTGCGGTTAACTGAACAATGTACGCATCTATTTGAACTTGGTTTGCATCGTGTGCCTTGAAAGACATTCATTCTCATTTGTAAGATATCGGCATAAAAAATGACAAACCCAAGTATCACCCAAAGGCATTTGCCCATTAGTATACTGACAGAAATACTCTCGGTCCATATTTTCTATTCCACATTACACAATTTGTGATTTGGATATTTACAAAATGTAAAAGAATCATCCGACGAGGCAGATTCAACCCACCGAACTAGGGGTTATTGCACAAGAGCGGTAGTGCTCCGATCTAACAATTGAACTAATATCACATTCACTGGCTATCCAAACGTCTTCACTGGGATGAATTTTATTTATATGCCATACTATATAGAGAATAAAAATCTTCCATAAATATACTGCGATCATTCTCTACAATCAATGACAAGTTGTAGTGCATAAAATGTCGCTGGCAAGCCAAATATTAAATTGACTATCACCTTGATGTCATGGTGCCTTTTCTTCCCAGACCATTATATTAGTTCAGGTGAGTAATGGAAGATTAGATTCAATGTTAACGGTGAATTAGTCGTGTATGTAGTAAATGAAGCGTGAACTGAAAAGATAGGAAGTACTGGACAACTGTTTCAACCTGGTTGGGTCTTATCAGCAGTGCCAGCGAATCCATCGACCCAACTGGGGATCGAACCCGGGACCTCAGAACGAAAGCATGTCACCCACTCGGCCACCGGGCAACCGATCAGACCGTTTTTGATTTATCCGCTGAAGTAGTGCATTGTTGGCTGAAACACAGTAACGAGTTTACAAAAGATGAGCGTATCTGTTCAGGATGTTCCTCATGTGCTTGTTGAATCGGAGTGGGATATGGCTAAATTGTACTACTTACACTGTCAATCAAGTGAAGTCAAAATAAAGTTTATGTACCCAAACGGTGAACTTTCAGCTATTTTCACAATAATACAATGGAAATAGGAAAGAGGATAAACAACCCGACGGTACAGTGTGAGCAAGAAGAGGACAATGATAGTTAAAAAACTAATTCAAAAGATGTTCCACCAGACCTGCAATAATTGGTGCTTGATTCAGGCAAAATAAGGGAGGATGTGGCTTCTGTATGTGCTAAGGCATGCAGGGAGCGGGTACGGGGGTTTGACACGAATCTAAGAAATTCGTTCTGTTAGCAGTAATCTTTATTGTTGAAGACTCTGTCAGCAATTTTTTCACACTCATCAGTAGGCTTACACGAGATAAAATCAACCAGAACATGTCTGGCCATAACAGTACTTCGGGAAAGGAATTTTTGGGAATCTATAGAAATTAATATGAAATCATTTTTTTCAAGTCAAGAAAAATACAAGAGAACGGTACAGTTAATAAGAGAGGATGCATGACGATGTGGGTGAGTGTACTGAAAATAAAGGTCATCAACTGTTCGGGGATAGCTCATTTGTTAAATTAGTAGTTTTGGTTCGAATTTTTCTTGTCCGATATACTTTCCTGCATTCCAAACAACTTTACAGTCAGTTTATAGTTTTTATCTTAAGCCGTACTCTTAGGCATTCTGTGTGCTGGTATCATCAGGAATTCTCCTACTTCTCCGGACTCATACATTTACGTACATGTATACTATCCTATATATTCATGGAAGACTCCCATATGAATACCAAAAGCCAAACACTATAGCGAACAAGCTTGTTTTCGTAACTTCATCTTCAAGCCTTTACAGTTATGTGCCTGTGTTTGTCTAATGTAGAAATAAATGTGATTGGTCCATTGAGGTTAAGTATGAAAATACAACAATGTCTATCAGCGAGTGGATAAAAAAGGGGACAGTGGGCGAAGGGGAGAGACAAAGGTCAATTCTGGAATTTTCGGTGACCTTTTTCACGTACAATTTGTCACGCCATGTTGCATCATCACGACATGACTGAGGTCATGGTTCGGATCATCACGTAAGTTTGGTTGGGGCCAAGGCAACTAAAGTGCGGCAACCATCTTCTTCTGTTTGCACAGTGGTGGGTTCATGATTTTGATTGCTACAGCTTCCACCTTTGCCAACTGACGTTTCAGAACGTGCTTCGATTTATTTTAGAATACTTTGTAAATGACTTTGAATGCATCGTTGTCAGTTGATGCCCGGTATCGGCGAGGTGTGCCATAATCGTACTGGTTATTGTTTTCTTGCAATCCGTTCTAAGCCAAGCAGGTTTATGTTCTCTGGTCCTTTGGGAGAACTGCCTCATCGTTCGTCCTACATAACTTTTGCTGTGACATGGCTAAAACACAATATTTTTTATCCTGCCGAATAGGCTCGCTCATTTACATGTTTACTAATAGTGTAAGTGGAAATGTGCAAGTAACCAGGCTTAGTAGATCCAACAGTTCCACTGCCATTGATCAAAGATTTCAGAGCAACTCTTTGACTAGGATCTGGATACGTTTCTTTCAGATCACTTGTTCATTACCTAGCTTCAAAAAGGGTAGCACTTAGTTTTATACGTATCATTTCCATTCAACATTTTTTGATGAATATCATTATTGAGTCTTATAAAAAGTTGTTCATAACATTCTGTTTACCATAGCCCTGTTCACGCATCCTCCTCTACCGGTACTCACACGATCGTTCAGGTGCACATTTCTCAGTTGTCTATTGTTTTAATCAGCATACCTTCGGTGCTTCGCAGTCTGAGCGCAGAATCTAAAGTATTGTGTGTGACGTAGGTACGGAAATCACGCAGCACTTATGAAAACCCGCTGGAACGCTCTAAAATGATTGTAGTAGACACTTGTTACCACCGACACTCAATCGCACTTCTCACTGTCAGACAAGCTCACAAAGGGAGAACGCAACTGTTGCGCACAAACGTATATTGACGCACGGAATGAACGGCAAAATGCAATCTACAAACTGTATCTGGTGCGGGGGAGTACGAAAGATTCGTATCGATTATGAGTTCTCATGAATTTCCAGACTCTTCTATTTATTCGTTGTTAGTGTTCACCGTATTCAACCACTGTGCGCCCGAAAGGGACAGGGTACGTAAGACAATTATTTATTAGTACTGTACACATGTCCGACCATTTCAGTTTCAAATCTGTTACAGTGTCTCACGTAATGCTCGATTCTATTTGGTCGGTAGTGTGATTCCCCTCAACAAACAATGATCATTTGATGCAATAAGCTCGCAAATACAAGTGCCCGGTTGCAACAAACAAAACAAGTGCTCAT
This sequence comes from Echinostoma caproni, assembly GCA_900618425.1. Classification (NCBI taxonomy): domain Eukaryota; kingdom Metazoa; phylum Platyhelminthes; class Trematoda; order Plagiorchiida; family Echinostomatidae; genus Echinostoma; species Echinostoma caproni. The sequence continues at coordinate 49,902 of UZAN01040603.1, forward strand.
CCGAGAGTGAGAAATTTCATGTATGAAATTCGATGGATGGATGTGAATAAGTAGTATTTAAGGGTCATCAACACGATGTTTTTTGGTCATACGAATGGTATATAACGATTACATACAAGTTTACATCGCCTGCACAGTACCTGTGTCACAACCCAGATCGTTATTGTTTCACTATAGTACCACAGATAATTTGATGAAATGATTTTTGGGGTGAAACCTAGGGCTTGATTGGATTGCATTCTGTGCACTTGCTGAATCCATTCCTCACTGTCTACTCTATGAACCAGATTTGTTTCTGGGTGCACTCCCCGAAGACAAAGGATTTCACAGTAGGAGGGGGTTGAACTTCGGTCAACTCCTGTCAATCAAACTGCTTAGCACACACGAAACTCACCACACAAGCGATACTTGTTCAATCGGTTGATTGATTCATTGATTCATCCTATAACTGAGAAAATAACGTGAGATGAAATCGACAACTGCAGAGAGTATTATTTAGCTACTCCTCACGAAGTAGATTTCAAAGCGCTTGTGCTCGCAACATAACCCAGAGACGTATTCTGTTACATGTAATATTTGCGCTTCATGAGTCCCAGAACCCCTATTTCCGACTCTCATCAATGTTCTCCGATAGAGAGAAAAGAAAAAGGATAGCAAATCGTTTTTTCTTGTTTATTCTGTTTTTTCTTTCTTTTGTATCCAGTACACTGTGGTGCAGAAAATTTTCAGAACTAAGGTTAAATCGGATAAAATTCTGCCCGTGGAACAGAGAAGTGGGAAATTTAGTAGTGGTCGTGGTCGTGTTTGTCGGCGGCGGTAGCGGTGACTGTCCAATATGACGGTGACCGATTGTGATTTAATATCACCACAAACTACATTATTGCTCCGTAGTGTTGCGCGCCACTGGCTCTACTTTGCCCAAGCGAATCCATTTGACAGCGTGAATTGGGACTTTGAGAATTTCATCAACTTTGTCCGACTTATCTTTTGCTCATAGAACAGAGCACCGCCTTCGGTCTCACTTGAAATGCGAGTTTGTCACAATGATTCCAGGTCCAGGTCCAATTAGATCGGAATAGATGGTAGCAAGTTCTGCAAAAATTCCATTAATCGGTGCTGTACAATAAGAGTGGAAAAAGTGAAAGGACAATTTAGTGCAGTGGCATTTTTGGTGGAATGCATATTTCGTATTTCATCTAGTAATCTGCATAGCTTAGTATACTAAAACCGTCACTAAAACGGTCAATATTAGATATTGGTACAAATTTCAGCTTGCTGTGGGTAGTGACAAACATTTTACGGCTAAAGTGATTTCACGGCAATGGGGTTCGAAAATATCGTGGCTGGAATGGGGCCAATAGGAGGCATAAAGTTTAGTTTCGATGGAAACGAGACATATAGGAACATACGAATGCCAAGAAGCTAAAGAACTCACCGAAAACGATCGATGTATATCCTGATGTTCGGATGATGTGATTACGTTATCAATGTGATCCCCGATTCTGGCGAGCTGCTGTCCCAACGTTCTTAAATCTAACTGGTAACATGAAGTCATGATGATTTTCTGAATTATGAACGACTGAGTGAAGGTTCGTATAAGCTCGCAAACGGATACTGTGATCCTTAGTAACTCGTGATGGAAAATGTACAATCCGTCCAATTCGACATGCTACCAGGCTTTATAATTATAATTCAACCATCCGTTTCCCTCCCCCTCTCACCTCGCATATCGCGCATGTCGTACTCTAGCGTCACTGCCCGGGCAGACCCGGATACACATTAGGTGCTTTGGACACGTCGGCGACGGAAGAATTACCAGCTTAACCAATCAGAATAAACTTTGACGAACCAATCGGTGCACGGCAATTGGCGCGCCACGTGCAGATCTGCGCACCAAATCCTGATAGGGTCAGACGGAGTGATTGGGTGTGACACGTGGACCGAAACTAAAGGAACAATGAAGTTGGGGGAGAAACGGGAATCCTTCACAGGAGGTTGTGTGTGTGTGGGGGGGGGGTGGAGTGTACGGACGAAACAAGAAACTGTACAAACCAATGAGAAAAACATTAAATCGCAATTTAACGGATGTGTATTCACCAGCGCATTATTATCCCTAAAATGCTTTGGAACACGAATAAGGACACCCCCCCCCAGAAGATGTAGAAAACGTTCAATTATAGTTGGACAAAGGTTCATAATCCTTCATGGTGTTAATAATCAACCCTAAAATAGATGAAATCGGTGTTTATTTACATAGAATAAATCAAACGATGCTGATTTTTTGTGGTATTCCAAGCAGTGAGGATAGATCGCGTTATTTCATCGATCGAGATAGTCGTCCAACTAACACGAACGAGTACGGATAGCTTTCCGATTGCCGCGAGTTTCGAGACTTCCCGGTGAGTTTGGACTGTGTACACTGATAGAGGTAGTATTCCAGCATGCTAATTTCTAAACTTCTTCCAGATGGATGGTTGTGCATTGCAAAAAACATTCAACAAGTTTAGTACTATTGTACATGGTGAATTTCATTGTCGTGTCTAGAGCAAGTGAGATGTGAACTGAAATTTGGGAAGCACTGTACACACTTGTTTTGATGCAGTTGGCTCTCAATGGCAGTACGATCTCATAGGTGGAACGCGTGCATACTACCTACTCGCGCACCGACTAGCCGACCAAAAACGCGTTTCATTTTTAATATATCAGGAACAAATGATGTTGGAAGTGTATGGAAAAATCGATGCGTCATGTGTTGTGTTTTATCGTGAATGTTATAATGTTAACAACACAGCGATGTCGGTAGCGCATTGTGTACATCCAAAGCAAGGAAGCACTAGACAGCTACTGAGACTTGGCTAGGTCTCATCAGCATTGAGAACTCACCGACCCAACTGAGAATCGAATCTGGGATGTCACTGGCAGAACACAAGCATACTACCCACTCGACCGCCGGGCAGGTGAATCCAATTCTCTACCGACATCGCTGTGTTCGTATCGTGATAACATTCGCTTTTCAATTTATTTATATGGGTGACTCATGTTATTACACCGGCACGACAATACGACAGAGTAATGTTATGACTTGGTGTGGTTTCTCAATTCATTTCATTGTTGTGGAGTACAATCATCATGGACCTTTTATTCTTTTTAGAAAGATTATTGTACCGTGATTATATCGTACTAACTTATATTCTGAAAATGAGAAGCAGCCAATCAACAAGATTCCAAGGGGTCGTTAAGTTGGGATATCGGGAATTCGAACACGTGATCTTCGGGGTCGACGGAACGATTAACAACCCCCATTTGACGTGGTCTTTGAATATATACATATATATATATATATATAAGTGAACATTGTTCCAATTTTTAGCCATGGCATATTTTCACATTTTCAAGCAATTAACTCAAGGAAATGACCATTTATGAGGACTTTAGTAACCGAGGCTCCTCTAATGGGCTAATGTGTCACCATCACCCCCCTCGGTACTGACTGTATTTATCTGTTCTGTTTCAGTGAGGAATTTCCCTCAATGCGGGTACTGGTTGGACGAACTAATTTCAATAAGTGAATTGTTTGTGTTTTGGTCCTACGCTCTTCAAAATAATCGGGTCGTGTAACCGCTATATAGTTGTTGACTTCACTTGGAAACAATCTAACATGAGTGTGCCACCTGTAGTTGTTGGGAGAAGTCAAGTACTACATCATAACACAAATAAGGCTGGAAAAAGGACATCTGTTATGTTCTCGTATCTCGAAGTGTGGTCACGTGAACAGATGCCGAAAATCACGTGGGAACTGGACCCAATCGAGTCAAGTATTCTATTTTTAATACAACAAAGATCTGTAACCCGAATAGTATGGTTAATGTTTGCTTTATTCCATTGCACATGATTTATATGAGTGACGGATCATTAAATGAACACAAGCGTCGTGTGTTTACAACGGAATGAAACGCATACATAGAATATCGACATTCATTAACGCGAAAACATCCGGTTTTTGCTTCACAAATGGAGAAAAAAATTACTTCGAATCCTCTCCTTTTTCTCACACACCATTGCATGATGGACAGCAGATGGTGGGGGGGAGGTGACCGTGGTTACGAGGACGTACTATCTACTTATGATAACTGGGAATAGGGCCGCTGTGACTCTGATTGGCGAGTGATCTAAGGACTCAAGTGGTCAGGCACTTTATTGGATCCCAAGAAAACATAACTGACTGACGGGAGAGGTCTCGATATTTAGAGCTGGGAGGAAGCATACGGTAATTCAAATTGCTTGATCCCCAATATCACCATAGTTAATAGAGCACAGATTGAAAAGTGCTATCCGATGCCACTCTGTAACTGGTTTAATTTTTACAGATATTTTTCGCAGTACGAATCCTGCGCCATACATACAAGCAGTTGGGATCTCATAAACAGGGTACACGTTTATCGGTCTTTTTATAGATTTATTTTACCGTATTCATAATCAGTAATAACAACCCACACCTGCGGGATCAGGATGCGTTACTCTTCTCGTTCCTATGAACAGTAACCTTGAGCTTAAGCGTTGAATGACTATCATTGATAGGCTTTTTATGTTGCATACAATCTTAAAGATATCGCTTTTAAAAGTCACCAGACTGCGACCAATTTCGACAAATGATGATAGAAATGAAAATATCTATCTGTTTATATAGACCTGATACCTACAGCTAAATGCCGCTCGTTTGACCACACGTGTCGTATGACTGCGTCATTGCGTTCTACTTATTATTACATCGGTATATATATATATATGTATGTTCAAATTGCTGTTTGTCAGATTCGAAGTTTGTATATCGATTGTGAAAAGTTCAGTAGCCTCGGTGGGATTCAAACCCATGCATGGACGCCGCCCTACGCTTTGTACACGCACACTACCAGATGAGCTATGAGGCAACATCGACAGCACTGATCTTTTCACATTCGAATTTAGCCATCCAACTTACAGAAGCATGTGGCATTCACCAGTTAGCATGTAGGCTGATTGCCCCGACAGGTTTTCCTTAGAATTCACCGGAGTCCACCGAATGAGCTTCTAAAACAAGGTTAATGGTTAAAAATTTTGTTTGGCGATTGTGCTGTTATAATTCCAGAAGACGGTACTCGATCGAGGATAGTTGTTTATTGAGGAATTTAGATGGGATATCACCAATTTGCCAGACACAGCACAAAACATCTAATCAGAAACATCACCGTTCCTGGTGGCACATCGGATAATGCATAGGGCAGTCGGTAATTATTCTTTCAGAAACATCACTTGACCCTCGGTGGTCTTGCTATATTTTTGATCAGTAAAAGAAATCGCCAAATATGTTACCTGCTACTCACAAGTGAGTAGCATCTCACAACGCTACTACCACTAGCACAGCAGTAATGGAAAACCAATTCTGAGGTCGTCTGAATCATGTGATCCCCAAAAGGAATTGGCATAAAGAAAGTGTATCACCTGATCACAGTGACCTGAGCTCAAGGTGAACTGTCATTATGACGATTTCTG
>UZAN01040604.1:19081-71584 GCA_900618425.1 Echinostoma caproni
TTGGATAATTTCAGATAACATTTCTACTGATGACAATGGTGGTTTCACCATAAGCAGGTGGAATCGGAATGCCAAGTGATTTAGGTAGTTTGACATTCACTTGACCTTTGTGAAGAATGGTCCGTTTCTGTATGTGCATTGTGCGACCCAACTACTAAGGTGAACATTTTGCTGGTATGAGTTGCCCTAGATTGGTCAACTGGCCAATAAAATACTGACGCAATGATCAAGTTCCAAGTCAAAATGGAAACGTAATTTTAGTTATGCGATTGATGTTATGCATGATCACCCATGCGCATACGCAGCAAACTTTAAGATTACTTACGAAGCAAGTTCAAGTGATTAAGGCGCGTCCCTCGAGGTAATGAGATATTGCACTTATCGATCTCCAGCAATTTCGGTTCGGTCAAGTGAATGTCAAACTACCTAAATCACTTGGCATTCCGATTCCACCTGCTTATGGTGAAACCACCATTGTCATCAGTAGAAATGTTATCTGAAATTATCCAAGCAAGAAGAGCGAATATCACACGTCCTCATTGTACGATACACGCAAAGTGTTGGAGCTTATCTTGGGAAATCATAAGGCTTCCTGTTCACCAAGACACTGCAGTTATTACTAATCCTATTGTTGAAACCTTAGTGGTACCGAAGAGGTTTATAGTTTGAACTTGATTATACCATGTGATGAATCTGCAAAAAGCAAACAAAATCCCATCAAAACCAGCATTATTAGTATCTCTCACATGTAATTTCCCTCTCATCCATCAGTAATTTGCTTGTAATTACCACAAATACGCGAGTTTAAATGATTATGTATTGATTCCTCTCCCATTCACCCCTAAACGCTAAAATCCATTCCTCACACCTTACGATTGATTCATCACCACTTTCGTCAAGCACATTTCCTATTAATGCCCGATTCACTCGCTGTTCGTGCTCTAAATCATTTGCGTGATATTGGCCTAGATCACAACACTGACCTTCTCCAATTCGTCTGGAGAATTCGCGCCTTATGTAGGCCACTTACCTATTCGGTTTCCTGGCTATGTTTTTGTTGATTCTGGCTGGATTCATCTGAATGCGGCCAAGAATCGCGTGATGTTCACTGGGGGTGTTCAGGAGATTGCTTCAAGGTTAACAACGCCTTGGGGATTTGTCGCAACCATGATTTCAACAACCACGTTCGAAAGTATTTGAGCTCTATTAAAGTGAAAACTGACCACCACGATGCAGAACATAGAGAAAACAATAGACATCGAATATGAAGGACAAACATCCACCCTCCGGTTAGACAGCCTTCTCTTGAATTTTGTATTTATCGAAAGTTTATCGTTGTTCATTTTTCCGTGTGTCTCTCTTTCTGTTTCTCTGTCTGTCTTTTTATGTTTCGGTCTGTCTGTTTATCTGTCTATTCGTCTTTTTATCCTCCTTTATTTGTCTGTCTATGTATTTCTTCGTCTATCTATTTTTTTTCCATCCATCTTTTTGACGAATAAATTAGGTGAACGTTTACATGCAGATCTACTGGAAACTGAAGCAAGAGGTCTCTGTGAAACACTTGTCGTCTCACATGGGCAACGGCATTTAAGCTGAAGTAATTTTTTTGGAAATAATAATAAACAAGCGTTGAAGAATCTTTGTATCCGACATTTCTCTGTATCGTTTATACTCAGCACATGGACTGGTTCAAAACGTAACGGATACTTCGTTTTTCGTCAGTGGTGGTTGAGCTAGACCACGATGAGTTAAGAGGTAACTAAAGAGAATGGAACAGTTTTTATTATCAACAAATTAACATGGATAATAACTAAGGTGCAAATGTGTGTACACTAATAGTCCATTGATCTGCCCTTGCTCTTTAGGGTTTCTTCGAATTGATTGAGTTAGATATTAAACATAGATTATTATTATGAAACTTTATTCAATCCAATTTCACTGGGTTGTGAAAGAATTTCTTTTGGTTATCCAATAGAGTTGCTATAATGGATCATATATTAAATAAAATAATGTCTCATAACAAATGACCGAGATGGCAAGGGTATATGGAAGTAATTTGAGATAATTCTTGAGTCATTCCTATTAGAAAATATTGCGTTGTCATACTTGATACAATTTGCGGTTTTTATGTTCAGATCGTCTAATCTTAGCACTCAAGGTCAGACACGTTTAATTGGCACTCATGCAGCCCAGAAACTACGTAGATAAAAGTAGACAAGATGTAAATTATTGTCTATACCTAAAGCCTTATAATAGGTGATAAATACAAAGAAACTCCCTTTGATCATAAAGAAAATATTTTAGTGCATCTTATTCGGCCAGTGCTGTACATTCGAAAGTTCAGAACGAAGTCTCTTCTAGTCATTCTGTTTCCGGGTAATGTACGGTACCGAAGAGTTTCTGTGGGCAGATATCCGAGACGGCAAAGTGTGTGTTTACAGTGGGTGGAGGGGTGACCGTTATACGCACACAGTTCCAAATGAGATAGGATAGTGTTCTGTCTGCAAAAGTTCAGCGTGGTTCAATACGGATGTTGACCAACGTCGTGCAACACCGCTTTGATTTTGGTAACACATTTCAGTATCTAATATCATGCTTGTATATGGATGACTTTGAGTAAAGTGTATAACCATCACATACGTAGTTTATCAGAGAAGGTAACGGAAATTGTAAGATAATTCTAGTTATTGTAAATCCACACATCAACAGCATGAAATCAGCCTTCAGCAGTTCAGTAAAAATCCCAGGAGAGCACTTACATAGTACAAAAAGAGCCAATCGTTGAATAGAAGATCATATTACCGACTGAGCCGAGCAGAACTAACACATTTTCTGAATGAAGATACTTTTAAACTTGCGAGAAACAAATTGAGTAATAAATATCAGCGAAGGTTAGTTTAAAGTGTGGACGCTTAGTACTACATATGGCTCATGTAGCTCATCGGCTTTCCTGTTAATATGCGCACTGTAGACGGGAGGTTGTGAATAAATTATAACGGCAATTTTCAGGATTAGGATTCAGACCGGATACCGCGAACCGCGTAAGAAGGTGGGATAAGTTTGCCTTATATGCTGCCAGTTCCAATTGGTTTGATATAGCTAGAGAAAAAGAAGCACATTTGGTTTGTGTTCACAAGGCTCTATTCCAATAATTTGATATAATATTTTTTGAACATCCCTTTGAAGAACTCACTCACCTATTCTTGCAATCAGTCATGCACTAGGCAAGCTATCGACAGGAGTTAAAACCTCACTAAAGCATATAAACAGCACACATTTACGGGTAATTTAACGATTTGTTTTCCTGGCCGTTGCATTAATTAAGAATAGTGCATTGTTTTCTATCTTTTCCCATTCTACTTCTCCTTATTGAATATGACACAAGCCAAGTTTCAGGGAGAGAGAGAAAAGTGATCAATCAAAGGGCTGCCATACAACGTCAGGCGGTGTGGGGGGTGGGATTCGAACCCCACCTCATCCGGGACGATAATTTGACAAAATTTACCACTGGGTCACCACTGACCATGTTGCCACTGTGTTAACCAGCTTTTAACCAGGCAGACGAGAACAGATAATTTACGTTAGTGCACTTGTTAACTTCAAACATATCTGATCCGTTGCTGACTAGGTTGCATTGAAGGAAAACAAATTGTGAAGCACTGGTTTTACTTAAATTTGCCGAAAGACTCACAAGAGCATTTCTTACATTTTTTTACATTTCCCACACAAATCCATCTCGGTTTATGTCTGTGTATATACAAGGTTCAAACCTCATAGATTTATGTGTCAATTTGTCCACTTGGTCATTTTGAAAAAATTTTCTTACTTTGGAAATTGCGTTTACCATTCGCAGTGGTCGAATAGACAGGCACACGTGACACAAGCCTAACACACTGATCTAAGCACCTTACATCGCCCTAATTTAATGGTTCTGACTAGCCTGAATATCAACACCGAATTGTGAGCTGATTGTTAGAGAGGTCCAGTGCATAAATATCACTGATATCCGAGCAAATTATGAGATAAAAATAAAATAAAGATAAAAAAACTGTAGCGTAAAGTTAATCAAAACGTATTCTTTGATTGTTTTAAAACATTCGGCTTTAGGTGGTCTTAATCGCAGTTTGATGAGGCATGTGATAGTTAAAGAACATTTTTGGATAAGGCTTTTGAATGCCGCATCATATCACACCAGTTCATGTGAAAAAGCTCTCCTTGTTGCAAGCAGACAAGTGCCACATGCTGCTACAGCCAAATCCGAATCTTATGCATTTTACGAGCGAATAAACGTTGATAACCTAATCGGTTTTTGTTTCCTACAGAGGATGGTGGATTGAGGCATTTTGGGGCAAACAGTGAACGTGGGAGGACGATGGTGTGATCAACCATGTAGGTAAAGGGTAAATGTTGACTGGTATATCCATTACACGCACATTTGTAAGATCCACATATATTCCGCTTTCTATTCGATTGAGGTGTACCAATGTGAGGCGGAAGTAATCTATTCCCCAGAGCTTTTCCCTCAAAATTTGTTCTTGAGAGTTTTATTGAAAAAACTGACCGAATAGGTGAATATTTTTGATGCCATCTGAAGCGGATAGTATTAAATTAACCGAAAAAGATATACCCTGGCGGAATTATAATTGAAGCAATTTTTTAAGCAACAGATAAGTACGTTTTAGATAAAGATGGCGTTTATCTTTGCTTCTTCACTGATAAATCACCTCAAGGGTCAGATATGTGTGTTTCGGTCGTCTGAGACTGAAGCTAATTCCTCATTTATACCACAGATACACAGATACTCGTATGTATATAATGTACCGGCTTTTTGGATATCTTGTACAACTGGATGAGTAGCTAAAACTGACTGTGAGTTCTCGTTCTCTTTGATATCCTGCAATCGCAAGCAGGCTGAATAGGTGGTTATGTCAACAGTGGTCAGGAATCTAACCAAGGTATTTTTGGTTATTGCACTGAGGAATTTTTATGGTCCTGGTATCTGCAATGTAATATCAAATTACTTGTGATTTAACTCATTAAGTCGTGTTATACAAAATAAACGTGATCAAAAATATTTTGAAGTTCGATTAAAAGATAAGTCAGTGGCGACACACCCACTGAAGATCGATACCGTGCATTAAAAATACAGTGAACTTGAATTGAATCATTCACCCGCCAATTTGCAAATGAGTGAGTGTGGTTATATCTTTTTCCGAATTGAAAACATTTAAATTATTAATTCCAAATTTGGGAGATTGTTTTGACACAACGAACTCCCTTGAAGGGCAGTTCTCTGCTTCTATATAGAGCAGCGGATTAGTGATTTTGTTGAATAAGGACAAATAAAGAGAGTTTAGTCGAAAATCTTCAGCTTTCTTCATAGCAGCAGCTAAAATATCAGATTTCTATGACATTTTCGGAATTGTTCGTGTCAGTTGTTATGAATGACAACATAAAAGCTTTCAGACACAGAAACAACCTGGCTAATAGACATCCTGAGAACATCGGTTTGTCTTGAGGACGCTTTAGTAATCGGAATTTGTTCATCAGATAGGTAAATGCCGGAGTTAATGCAGACTATAACTGAGGCCTTCCAATAAAACCGAGGAAAACGGAAAACTCTGTACAAAACACAGAGTTTGAGAAAAAATCTGTCTACATTTCTTTGTCGTTTAAAGGGAACACATCATACAAATGAGATTATCCGACGCAGTCGATAAGAATTTCCGTGCATCGAAGTTGTGTATGTGTTGTTCACGCCCAAGCCAATGGTGTGTTTGCGGCTGAATGACAGTTCCAGAATCTGCAGTCTCATTCTGTGTATACTCATTCACTTGTTCTTGTGGAACAAGGTACATAGGCTGCACGGTCAGATGATTGTCCGAACGGATTAGTGAACACCACCCTGCGTGATTGAACAGCAGAACGATTAGGTCACCCTCGCCAGTGTAGTGATTTCACAGCTAGCTGAAACGAATCACACTGTGGACGTATCCGAGGCTTTCCGACCCGTGTATAAAGTTCGTGGGTGATGATTGAGGCAGGTTTGTTGGCGGATGCTTGCTACAGCAGAAGCCGTGGGCTTCATCTGCACAACCCTCTCTGTGTGCCCCCAAAAACAATTTGAGCAAGCGCTAAAGGTTTCCTGACCCACCCCCGCGTATCGTAACACTAGTCATCTCTATGATCGGATGAGTGGACAAACAAATATGTGATCGTGGTGATCTCGATTTCCGGTCTCATGATGAAATCGTTTCTGGTTATCTATGATTTTGTTTTATTTTATTTTCACAAGACAATTTTAATCCCAAATGGTGATATATATATATATATATATATAGGGATGTTTTTGCATGATTAGGAATCCCTGAAAACAAGCTTGTTCGCCACTCTGTTGTTGTGTTCGCAATATGCTTTGTGGGACTAGTTCGACAAATAAAATTCTATTCACTCTGAAAAGTGTTGTATAAAGATATATGTTGGAGAGCGATCCTCCATCTAAGCTGAGATTTCCAAACTTGGTTCGTTATACATCCCGATTGTTGGTTCACTAACAACTTAGAACTACCAGAGCTGTTCATTCTAATGTTACATTTCCAGTGCTGTCTGTCTATCTGTCACTGTTGAATCTATCAGTGAGGTTGATTGGTAAAACTATTAGGTAATCGACTTGACTAGCTTTGACGTGCACGATTCAATGTCTATTCAGCTGGCCAAGTGGCCGTTCGCTAATCCCAAATTAGAAAACAATTTGATATGGTAGCTACTTATCGTAAATACATAATAGAAAAGGAATGTGTCTGCCATAATGAAATAAACAATATGAAAAAAGAACCAATGCTTTACTTGCTTTCAAACAAATATTTTCTGTTGTGACCTACCTTAGGATGGTTTGAAAGTAATAGGCTATTAGGAAATTAGATTCCCTGTCTTAACGATCTAACTGTTTACCCATTCGTTTCCGAGAGTGCATTTATTTTTCAGCACGGCAGAACCCTAAAACAAATCGAAGGCTAACTACGTCGATTATCTTCAGAGATTGAGAGGAAATTTTCGGCACGTGTTTGATGGAACGTTTTGATGACTACTCTGATCAAGTAAACAGTGTATATAAGCGATGCAATCGGTCCGTGGTTAGTGTGTGTCCTCGAGGCTAGACAGTTGATTGAAAACAAAAAAAACAAAATAATGTTGAAGTCAGAGAAGTCAGAGTACAACTGGGCTTCCACAATGTATTGTCCATGGTCTATTTGCTTCTGTATCTATACACGTGCACGAGCTGCAGTCAAAGAGATTTTTATGTTTACCGAACCCGCTTCGAAAAATAGTGCGTGTATCTTAGACGAGTCAAGCGTTGGCCCAGTGTCATTATCGCTTGAGTATGTTACATTCGGAATTTCCCACATGGTGCACCGCTCCACAACTGATTCTCTTGGGGTGATTCTCTAACAACACAGGCTGCATCGGATTCGGACCCTATCCTCCTCCTGTGCCGTCCCGAAAATCACACGACCGATCGGGTTCATTTATCGATCGGTCGAATGGTCCATCCGCAACATAGTATCTGGTGCTTTCCCAGCTAACCCGAGCGAGAAACCACACCTTGTTTACAGCCGTGAGTCTCAGACAGGCCAGTGAACTTAGACTGTGCAGCAGGGCTGCCATCAGCACACGGATGGACTCGACGTAACAACAAGAGCATTAAAAAACGTACACGGCCGTAATCAGACAGTCTCGTGTGATTTTAAGCGCCGCAGATTGCAAAATATGATCCAATCAGATCGCATTAGGGGTCACAGGGAATTTACTTGTTTAGGGTCACGGGTGAGAGGAACGAGACAATGGTAAACCATGGAGCAATTGCACTGGTTGAATCCTGGACGAGAAAAAGCCGATATTATGGATACCTCGAATTGCAGCTGCCCACACTTGGTGGTCAGTGGCAAGATCTGCGCTGATTGTAATATGACATTACTTCCTTTGACGATTACTGTAGATGGAGCGGGGCCAAGGTTTTCTGCACCCTTGCCTCCCGCATCTCTAGTCGGGGTTTTCATTTCATCGACTTCGCCAGTTTGGGAAGAGAGACAGTGCCAAGTCAGGTCTCATCATATCTTTGTGAGTTGTACAAAGTTTGTCCCCAAACCATTGTGGTCATTACCGATGTTTGAGCGTCCGTAGTTGTGTAACAGTTAGGGGCTGAACCCTCCATCTTACTCCTAGAATGAATCGTAGACATCAGTGATCAAGGTTATTGCATTATCGACAATCTTCTACTCTAATTGGTCAGATTTCGTCTTCTTACAGCAAGACAAGACCGACTACGGCGTAGAAAAGTCGTCATTTTGTCTTTAGGCTGTTTCCGTTTCTGTACTGTAGGCGATAGGAAAGATAACATCTGACACGATTGTGCGTTTGTTGGTCTTTTAACCCCCATAATCAGGTTTACATTAGAGCGTACCGGTACATTCTCTATTGCACGGTATTGCAATACAGTCGTTGATCAAACTTGTGCAACATGACTTCGAGTTTGGAAAAGACATTTCGCTTTCCGAGATCATGCATATATATCGATAGCTATGGGTAAAGAATATCTATTAGAACTTTATTCCCTACCCTCATGTTCTTAGTCATCTCATGTCATCGTTTGCATTTGCGTGACCTTGCGTTTCACGATGAAATTTGTAGCAGTCCGTAAGTTACAGCTCAGAAATAAAAAAATGTATTTTATATTAAACAGCATGGTAATTCATTATTTCTAATAAATGTTTGCTGTCTCATGAGAGTGTTTATTTTGGTCAATAGAAGTATTATAAATTGTTTATGTTTGTCAATTGGTGAACAGCAAAGAAACTGATTATTAAACATTTTCTAGCTTGAATATATTGATAAATCACGTTGCTACAATCTATTCACGTAAAATCTTTCATCTTGAAGGAATTAAAAATACATCCGAAAAGACATGAATACGGATCTTCAAAACTTGACCTTGAAATGTGCGGCTCATTGATCAAGCATCTTTTAGTGTCACCATGCAGAAACTGAATGAAACATCCTAGATATTTTGACATATATTGGAAGTCAATAAGCACTTTCTTCGAGAGTTGCTTGAATCGAACAACTTAGTTCCCAACTAGTACAACAGTTTTGATATGAATATCAGCCTAATTTATCGCATAACCAATGGAATGTCGCCAAAATCAACTTAGATGAAGAAAAAACAAACAGATCGAAGCAAGACGGAATTAAATTTGATTTGAATTCAAAACAACCAATGCGGTGGATTGTCCAGGCGGATTAAGCACAGTTTTATCATGGCCCCTTTTTGAAAAAGTGGAGACCTAATTTGGAATGCAGCTGAAGTCAGCAGAAATGAAGCCGTTATTGAACACCCAACAAACGAGAGCAAGTATGGATTTTACCAACAAATTCAAATCGTGTTATAGGTTCATTCTGAATCAGGTTTATCTCATTGGTTGTTTACGAGTAGTACAGCAGGTAAAGATAGATGCTCTGTTGACAGAACTTTCGAATGAATTTCGGTTCGGCCGTCAAACGAAATAAATATCCATTGGAAGAAAAGTAAACACTGAACGTGTTGTATTTTGGTCTTCCGTACATGCAAGTTTGGATAGAGAAAAAATCGTTGCATTGATGAGACAGTTTTCGATTACTGTCACTTTTTAGATACGTTCGCAAAAATTGTTTATTTTCCCAAATAATGCTCAATATTGCATCTCGCACTAGATTGGTCGTAGAAAACGTTCAAACCTCATTAAATATTGTTTTTGAATGTAGAATTTAGTCGCTAATCGTCCAGAATTTGTGATTTGAATATACTCAACAACTCTTACCTGTGTTCTAGACAAGGATAAGTTAATTACCTGGACAGTGGTTTTCATTTGCCAGGACGAGGCAGTTACTGTTTGACAGTCAACGGGGCGAACTCCATGCAACAACGACTGCCTCCAGTGCCCACAAATAAGGAAGGACAAGTGGAATATTGACGAAATGAAGAGAAATACCCGTCTTATACCTGAGTTCATTTTCTTTATTAAATTCTGATGACGTCCTTTTACTGATGATTTGTTAGTTTACAACTGATGCACCAGCAACGGTCGTCAAGTCTACTAATCGTACAATTTAATGTTTGCGTTACACCTGTAAAATTCCAGGTTTGTTCTACAGCTGGATCAACGGATTCACACTGCTTTGAGAACCCGAAACATTTGTTTAAATTTCATTGCTGCTATGCATTCGTCGTTGAACCTGTTTCTCCGGATACCAACTTAAAAATCCGTTTATGAAATCCAATGTACTCGATTTATTTTATTAACTTCACCCAATGGAATAAGCATAATTTGCTTAATACTCAAGTGATCAAACGCATACCAGTAAATGGTCCCAATAAATTGGTAACCTTTGATCAAGCCTTACTGCATGCGTCCTCCACGTGCTTAACATACTAATGAAAACTGTCTGATATCCCATACTGTGTTCTCGGCATTGGCTACAATCTTTTTATGGACACGCCGGATTTTTTTAGGCTGTTGTTTCATGACAAGATTCAGTTCTTTTGGATACGTTCTATATCACGTGACCTACATCTTTTGCGGTATAAAAGCTGGATCACGCTGTCTTGTTAGGCGTTTCTTGTCCGTAAGTCCCTCATTAGTTTCAGCTTCATTTTAACTGCACCAATTCCACTTCACTGCTTTCGTCTTCGTTTGCTTGCTAACCGCAAATGTTTATCTGAGGTCACGTACAAATTGTGCTCGTAAACGTTGCATAAAGATTGAGGGTCGCAAGCGGTCCTAATGCTTTCAGTTTGCGATATTGACAGGTAATATGGTTACCGCTAACGAAAGGGATACAGGTCGAAGTCTGCTTTTTTGATTTACGGAACATCACTAATCATCACTAAGCATCACTAATCGTATACTGAATTTATCTGTATTCTCATTCCAGGATGAAATTAACAAAACTCAATAGCCGCAATGTTTAAAATGGGAATTCGTCGTGTATACGGCAAATGAAGCGTGAACTACGAAGTACTGGACAGCTGTTTCGACCAGGGTGGGTCTCATCAGCACTGCGAATCCATCGACCCGACTGAGGACCGAACCGGGGACTTCTGGGGCAGAACGCAAACACGCTATCCACTACGCCACCGGGCAGCTGATCAGACACCGTTTTTCATTTTCCATTTACACGATATAGAACAACCCAACATTGCGAGCTTGTTACGGGCCACAGACCCTTTCGGATGGATAACTTTATTTATTGTCAGGACATTTACGGATGTACTAAAATATTTTATACACCTCCAGACACTGGTATCCAGGCAGACAGACAGAGACCTGCTATTGGTTTAATGCTTCATCCTAGTGGATTGTCGCTGCTGGTTGATTGACAGGGGCCAAGCGTTGCACGAAATCCAAAAAATAACATGTATGTATAAATGGAACAGATCTGGGAGTGGCGAACAAGCTCGTTTGGGGTAACTCGTGATCATATAAATACACTACCGCATGTCACCAATAAGAGCTAAATTGCATTTGTAATGAAAATACACTTCAGACTACTACAACTGATTTCAAATAATGAGATTGGCACTTTGCCAGTATGTGTTTTGCTAGAAATGTAAGACTATTCAGACATGGACCGCTTCCTCACTTTCTGAAAATTTTGGCAATCATAGATTTTGATCTGTCTCCTAATTTACCTATATAATCTGTACCTGGGGCAAATCAAAAATGAATTAAAGTTCAGTTAGAAAGCCTCGCTGAACCACGCCTTTCTAAATAGTGATATGGATCCCCTCAGTAGAGGTGTCAGTTACTAGTTCCGCGCAAATAGAAAAATATTTCGATGGTCTTTTTGGTTGAGACGGAAGGGGTTTTGAAAGTAGCTGGGAATAAGCTATGAAAGGTAAAATATTTGCACACTTTTAACACGAATAAAGCCGAGAAGTCTGCCAGTAATCCATCTTCAAATTCTCATGCACGTGATAGATTAAGCCGAACATTCCGCTGGTGTGTTTATCATGGACAGCCTCGAATATGTGAGAAATCGGTGTGATACTGTAAAAGCTTACCGCGGATTTAGTAATCACCGTGTATATTTTGAACTGGAACCATAGATGTAGCCACTTCTGGTGCATGGTCAAGGTCGGGAAACAAACTACATTACCTCATTTTGCGCACGCAATTGCGATATTTTACCTTCTGCATTGATAAAACCGATTTTTGAGAAGAGAAAATGAAACGTTTTGTCAATATATAAGTATTTTTCAATAATTAATTTAGTATTTGCTCGTTGTTTTCGTAAAGCTGATTTTTTTCATTGAGGTTTCCTAATTTGATATATTTGATTTTCATTTAATTCTTTCACACTTGACTTAGACAACTATGTATAAGGTATTTTGGTAATCCTTTTTGGAAAAGCGTTCTATGATCGATAGGATGAAAGCTTTTCACGAAAATTTTAGTGATTCAAATCAAGCTGCTTATGCTCGGTCAAAACATCAATGTCTATGTTTCATATTCTCAGACATTTAATCCCAGTTCAAACACAAAGGATAAATCGCATTAACAACGAAATCTCTCCTCGTCCCATCTCGCATTTTGAATTCACATTTTGTGCCTTATTGGATATCAGATGAAACATTGTGGATAGAATATTTAATGGCTAGAATTTATTAGAAACATTCTCATTGTAGACAGCACATAGGACTAAATGTACCTTGCACAATTTTCAGTCGGATATATCAGTCCCTAAATGTCGGGTTTAATATAGTTTCCATTCTAGAACGACAATGGTGGCAAGTTTTCTGCAGGGCACCTCAAAAAGGATGATCAGTCGCACAACGCCGCCAACCCTGCTTCCAATATGTCAAGATATGACCGTGCCTTCCGTCAAGCAATCATAACTAGATCATGGCGAATCATAATGCCTATGGACGACCACGTGGTGGATGGACTTGTGTCGACCAATGCGAAACAGACTGAAAGTATCCATCAACCTCGGTCATCATACGCCACTTGCTTGAGACAAAGCATTGGTTCCACCGAAAAATTGCAACAATCTCTTTTATCCCACAATACCAGTTAAACTGTAATTTACTGCAGTTCGCGAAACTACTGGCTGTTCAAATTAAAAAAAATAGATTTTGTAAGTAAAGAGAGCTTCTGGTTGCCTTAGTAAGATAATGGCAAATATTAACATATAAAAGATATAAATGGTGAATGTTTGGATTAGCCCATTCGGTTTTTCACAGCCACCAGACGCTGTAGATCAGTTTGGTTGCGGGTTTCGCTTCTTGGAAGATCGCCAATTCCCCACTGTTTGCATGCATTTAAATGCAATAGAAATGTTTTTGATAGTCAAGAAGGAACACCGGACTTCAAACCGTGTAGCTCAAAGGTAAGTGTTTGAAGTTTCAGCCCGAGGAATCACGGTTCAAATCCTGACGGGGACACAAAACGTACGCACTGCTGATGAGTCCCAAACAGGACAAATCAACTGCCCAATGCTCTTTGTTGGTTATCATAAACATTTTCATCGCATCTTAAAAATAATTTTGCGTATTATTTATGATCCTCCATATTATGGAAGCCGTTGTCGCAGATCTGTTGATAGATCATCTGGTGAAGGATGAGCTTTTATCTACAACTCAACGCGGATTTCGGCACAAGCGCTCGTGCATCACAAATCTACTTCTTGCACAAGGTGAGTGGACAAACCCGTCGATGCAGGCCAGCCATTGAATATAGTTTATTTTGACTTCTTCAAAGCATTTGATTGAGTAAACCACCAAATTCTATTGTGAAAACTCTACAACTACAAGGTAGGAGTTTTGGTTCTTAACTGGATCAGAGTTTCTCCGACAAAGGGTTGTGTAAGTCCGTGTTGGCAATTCATTATCAGAGACTATCACGGCTGCCCAAGGGGCTCCTCAAGGATCCGTACTGGGGCCCTGTCTCTTTCTTGCATTTATAAATAACCTGTTACATATACTTAGGCCTAATGCACTGCTATTTGCGAAAACGCTAAGATCTGGATAACTGTAACACATCCGGAGAATTATATAGCACTCCAGTAAACGATCGATGCAGCCCACAGATGGTCAATCGCTAATGACATCGAGTTCAACGTTTCCAAATACAGAATTATTTCCAGGTGGCACAAGACTCGTTTATCCTATGTTCTGTGGAACCAAATACTACCGCACGCCACCGCGGAAGGGATTTGGGAGTTATGGCATAGGAGGACGTAGGATGTTCCACGCACTGTGCCATGGCTGTAAAGCAAATTGGTCTAATCAGACGTATTTTCGGGCATTTCGAAAAAGCACTGTGCTCATGCTTACTTCCAACATTCGTTCGGCCGTCGAAGTAGGGAATCCATGGGTAAACCGCGACAAGTAGGCTCTTAAACGTCTGCAAAGACTGGAAATAAAATTTGTAAAAGGTTTGTATAACGAGACATGCTCCGAAAGCCTGCAACTTTTAGGACTCTGCTCATCTCAATACTGCCGAATTTGGGATGGAGCGGGGGGGGGGACTTAATCTTGACATATCACATTTTGCGACAACTCAACCAATCATGCCGTTCTATGCAGACTTTATCTCAAAATGATCATCTCAGGGGACATCCACTGAAGGTGAACACCCGGAACGGCCACCTAGTTTGCAGTCAGCGTGTGCGGCGTATGGAATGCTCCTCCATTCACATAGTGTTCCTGCAATTGAACTTTTCGAAACGCAACTTGATAAAACATTGAAAAACTTAAAATTTCAACATCCGTGAGTGATCACGTATATTATTATTATTATTTTCTCTGTGTGAAGTCATTCAAAATATTCTGTAAAACTCCTATTGGGTATGTCAAGCTTCAGCTTTGTTAAATCGCTCATAATAAAAAAGTCAGTTTCCTTTTGACTTTAATATCCTGCCAAATTGGTGTAGATAATGAATTCTGTGACTTAAAAAGAATGCTTTTCAAGTCTCAGAGAATCTCAGTAAAGTCAGACTAGGGCGGATGAGTTGAACTTTCAAACAGAATAGAATATTTCGCCATTGAAAACGCGAGACCCCATCTAGGGTGTACGCTGTTGTAATGGAGTGAAAACAGGAAGTTGATCTGTGTTACATTGACGGGCGTTAGCTTAGGTGCGCGAATTTCAAGATTACTCTTGCTCACAACGAGCAACATTATTTTGAAATGAAATATGAGATGAATTGTTTTACTTCTCATTCTTTGTAACTAGGTTTTATGAAAGAGAACGGGTACATAATATTATCGTCGTACAATATTTCATAGCCGCGTTGTTTCCCAGGTATAACGAATATCGTGACATCAAGTAAGGTGGTATAAGGATGTAGATCGGACTTTGCATTCCAATGAAGTTTCTATATTTGACAGAATGGGAACTGTTTTCCTTATGAACAGTCAGTGCCATAAACATATTTTGCTGGATGTTTAAGAAATGGGCATGGAGACTTGTTGGAAACCAGATGGTCAACAAGTTGTTCAAATCTTCTTAAAATAGGAAAATGTAAAACAAAAATAAAACATTCGTTATATGGTCAACTTATTGCAGCTGCGTCTCAATAGCAATACAAATCATGTCATAAATAGCACCTAAGATGAAGACATTTGATGTTTTCACTTCCTCAGAGTTTGGACACCAATCCCATTGTGAGTGCACAGTGGTATGGTCAGGGAGTAAGTCTCTGATCGTGGTTGAAAGGTCTTGACAGGCTAACTCATTGGATATTAAAGCATACATAATAGTGATGTTCGAAAATGTTTTTCGAATTTCATGGTTCGCTGGTTAGTCAACTTCCGGATGCTACAGACGAATGGCAATGTCATTCATGTGAATTATCGAGAAAGAATGCACAGATTTAGGCGTGAACGAGAAAATAGGTAGGTTGTTTAATGAGTCCGCTTTAAGTGGTAAGCAAACCGCTAGGGAAAATGCATCGCTGAATAGCCTGCTCGTGCAAAAAATGATTTTATGAGAGCGTTAGTCCTGGCACGCAATTTGGTGACGTATTTGCTGTCCAACTTCATATAAGTATGCTTATGCTATGCAGATAAAATATAGAAATCTGAATGAACGACATTGAAATATGTCACGCCAGCTTACCATGCGCATTGGTCGATCTCACAGTTTTCGGTTCTACAAAAATGCAGGTTCCAGTAAACAATTTGAGCAGCTCTTGGTTGATTATAATAATGAAGGATTATAGTGTGTAACCGCTCCTTGACAGTTTCCTATCATGCATAGCCATTGCAACTGTGATTAGGAAAGCTTGTAAACAGAATGATTGACCCCGAACATCGAACAGAGAATCAGTAATTTACCGTCGAATAAAAACGCTAACCATACGGTGGACTTAATATGTTCACCTTGCATCGCTCAGGAAATTTTGTATCACGATTTTGTTAGTTAAAAGCTTGTAATTGTTGGAAAGCTGAAATTTCTCTCGATCTCGGAAACAGTAAAAATCGTTTTCATGAGGAGTCTGTATAATTTTTTGAAATAAAAATTATGTACTAAATGTTCAACGTTCTCTGTGTTTTGTATGAAAACTAATTCAGCAAAATAACTTTCCTCATAAACCCTTTGTGAGTACCTTTAGCATTCATTTAAAAGTCCTTTTTTAATAGGTCAGTGGCGGAAATACTAACTGTTTCTGAGAGGGGTTGTTTTGAAAAATCGACGTTGTGCTTGACATGGCCATTCACATAATGATTTTTCAAGATTACCAACCTATCAACCTAATCTAACAACGTGAAACATGGCCATTGTGTACCCCGTTTTCAAATCGTTTGATTGATTTAAAACCTTCGTTCAACATATGTGTTATGAGGAACTCACGTTCGTACAGCACGTGTACATACATAACGGGCACTATTGCTTCGTGCTGCGTTACCGACCAGTGCTTTGTGAACGAAACGCTAATATAAACGGGATAGAGTAAAACAGAATTAAAATTTGGCAACCACACTGACTACTGATTTGTTCTGCATTGGAAATTGTGGAATACTGTTAAATACACTCCGAATAGGAATCCATTAGATTGTATTTCAAACTTGCTTTCCATTAGCCTAGTCAGGCTGTTCGTTTTTAAGCTAAGTTGAAATGCAATCACCAAACAACCGAATGCAAACTCTGCGGAAAGGGCTGTGATGGAATATGATCCAAAAATAAAAAGCACACTTGAAATGACTGACGTGCTTTGCGCTCGCGTATAATACCATATACATGCGAAGTAAATAAATTTTATCACCCAGTCAATTATTGCTGCCGGTTTTTCGTTCCGTTTTAATCCGTCAATTTTTCTACCTGTTTGTTCATTGTCAATAGAAACTCTTTCGCTAACAAGCATATTCATAGTTTTAATTTCTCCCAACTTCTGATTTTCAGTGTAAAATACTGCGAAACAATTCTCATACACTAGTGGTTAAAAGTTGTATTTACTCAGCAAATAGTATCGAAAAGTGGCACAGAAATCTAGAGCAAATGCAACTCCAATGACAACAGTCGTATTTTGTCACTAGTTTAATGTGAAAAACGGAAAACGATACGAACACCATTTATTTTTCTAAAGCAAAAATATCTAAAGCTGAAGGAGGTATTTAACTGGGTAAAAAACATTGGAGCGCAACTTGTTTTTCCAATGATGCCGTATTTCATTTTTTCGTGAATTTGGATTTTATTGAAACTACTGTCCAAATGGAAAACGGCATCAGAATTACTCATTCATTTGAAATTTATGTTCCCAAACGGATTCTTGTTTACTGATTTGTTAGAAGTTGTTAGGAATGCATTTTATACCATGCCATGTTGAATTCGGGTGATATTTATCGCCTATATGGGTGCAGATTCATGCGATGTTCAGAGAAATTACAATGTGCAATTACAATGTTATTTCAATTTGATTGATTGATAGTAAAAACGATTGTATTCCCTTTCTTGAGTAGTAACCAATTTTTTTATACTTTTTATCACCTACAAAACTAATCATTTTGACTTTCTCAAGTGCTTTTCAGGAATCATCAAATGGTTCCGAGCACTCGACTTGGTAAGAATATCGTTCACCCTGTGTCCCAGTTGTACATCGCATCAAATCTGTAAACCACTGGTGGTTACCTTTTTCGTCCACGAGACACTAATCAATGAAGAGTAATAATCAAGTTTCAGTCATTATCTATTGAACCAATGAGGAGAATAATTAGGTAATTAACAATTGGATTTCTTGACCGCTGATGACCCTTATCGATCTCGGCTTATTTTGTCGATCAGCCTCTATTCCTATTTTTTGAGTGATAATGGCCAATTATTTTCTTAAATTCGGTGAATACTGGACTGTAAGAAAACGCCTTTGTGTACAACTGTGTAGTGAACGCTGGAAAACGTTTGTTCAATGCCTCATGCATTCATAGAGACTGCTGGTGGAATGAAGGGAGTTGCCGGTTGCTATCTGGTAGTCCAATGTTGTTACTCAAAGTGTATCCGTTTCATCAGGTCTGAGAGAATGTTCTCAGTTTTATTTTTGGTGCATTATCATTAGCTTCTTTTGGGGGCTTGTTCATCTAGTTCTTATACGGTAAGCTGAATAAAATGACACTCCGAGCTAGATACTGCACACAATCACGTTTTACTACGACCGAGCACTTTTGCCTAGCTGAAGCATGAAATAATCACGTACCTGCTGATTGGATCTACCTCGATTGAAGTTTGGTTCGGTTGTCAATCTCCCTGTTTTATTCCGTGCATCAATCGGAAGCAGTCTATTGAACTCCGAATGTAAACACTTGATGTGTACAATATTTGGACAGAAAAATAATGGAGAATTAGTTTGTCAATCAAGATGTACTCACTAAGCGGGCTCATCGTGTCGCTCACCATCTCCGTAAGAACCCGACAGCACTGCAGAAGCACCAGCTCCCCTGGAATTCTAATCTGAAGGCGGCAGTCGGAAGCTCGAAATGATCGCCCATCGAGGCCGGTTCGCAGCTCTTTGTTAAAGGTCGTCTACATCGAATTTGTTACTCATTTGTAACAATCTGTGAAAACAGTGGATCCTAATTAGGCTGAGATTGATTTTGTGGTGTGCACTTTGATGGTTTTATTGTTTATTCTAAAATAGTCTCGCGGTGCTTCCGAATTTCCCGGGTTGTGAGAAACGTTGCCTTTGCCTGATGCATAGGCATTTGGATACAATTTGAAGTGAATGGAATAGTAGATGCAACAGACGAGAAAGATATTGAAGAGTAAGTGTGTTTCAAATAAGTTTGTTGAACGCTGTCCATAAATCAAAGTGTCATACGGTAAAAACCTACGTGACATTATAGCCAAATGGTAATAAAAATCATCTAAACCTTTCAGACAAGAAACCAATGAGTAGACAGTTAGGGCATTGATTAAAGACGCAGAAAACTCACTGTCTATCTAGTGATCTTCCAGTTTCGCGTCTAAACAAAAGGTTCAGTTCGAAGTTCCTAACGGGTGGGCGTTCCAGGCTACAATACAACCACGTGTGATCATTCTGGATGTGAAATGAATAAGGACAATGAGATGCCGTAAAGGATTGCTTTCTCGTCCGGAAACGACGTAATTAATCATTCAATCACGCACTTGGAAGGTGGGCAAAATTGACCTAAGAATCATTATATATATATATATATGTATATCGCTATTTGGATTCAGTCGATGTCTAGACATTGAAAATCGAATGATGGATAGGTATTGAAATTTACCAGAGGATTTTAGTAGAATTGAATTAGAAAAGCATGCACTTGGAGCAGAAAATTATTGGTAGCCAGAATGCTCCACTGTGACTGGGAAATGCGTTGCGAATTTGCGCTAAAACTATTTCTTCAATCGTTGGTACGTTATTGCTAAAATGTTTTGATAAGCAATCGGGAGGGCATTTTAGCACAATGCGGGGAAATCATTTGGAGAACTTTATTCAATCTCGGGCATAGAAATGCTCACAGTGTTGGGTTTGAAAAGGTAAGCAACTCACTCCTGTAACACCACGGTGCATGCGTTCAACAGGTTTCTCTTATATGACGGTTACCATGGATTCGAGTCGACAGTACGAATTTCTTCGAGATTTTATTAACCAGGAAGATGCAAACCTTTCGGGGCATACAAGCATAACTGCAGATTCGGTAAAGTTTAGCATGCGGATGATAAGCAGTTGAGGAAAAGTTTGAGCTGTATAGACATGTTTAACTGATTGGAGATGCGCTCGGTCAAAATAGTGCCATCCGTATGGTTTGTTACATTGATGGATCTCTGATATGAATATAATTCAGCTACTGTGAAAGTAAAACGGGTAATTGTAATAATACAACATTAGCATTAAGTGGTTTCGAATTAACCACGTTTGATAAATTCACAAGTGTTTACGTTGACCGAACGAGTGGAATTTGCTTTTTATTCGCTTCCGGGGACACATAAAAGCCAACGAACTGTGGAGAACGTCGCATCTAAAATTTTCGTTGAACAATAGCCTAACTGTCTGAAGCAGCATGGAACGTTCGCATTCGCGATAGAAATTTTCATATCAAGGAGTTCTTATGTTCTTGGTACTGGGTGTCCCAATAGCCGATAATCTACAGGTATTGAACAAACTAGTGCAACATCGTGATTTTCATCACATTTGTTTATCTCAATGCTTCGTTTTTCCAGTCTCATTCACGGTATTGAAAATGCTGTTACTCCAATTCAGACGCAACATATTTGATATAATAGCCACTTATGTCACTGCTTATATTAGCCACATACCACCAAAGGTACAATTTCCCGATTTCAATGATTTTTGCTAGTGCATCAGTTGTAAGGTAACAAAGTCACAGTAGGAAACATAACTGTAATTTATTCATTAAAATGACTCATGGATTTTATACAGGTATTGCACTTTCATCTCGTCCATGTTCCATTTACCGTTCTTCATTTTTGAGCATTGGAGGCAGTCGCTTTAGTACGGAATCCACTAAGTTGATTGCCAAACAGACTTTGCAAGCTTCCTCTAATAAACCGCATACCCTTAATACCGGCGATCAATGAAAAGGTAGCTGACTTATCCCAATTTCTGATAGAGGAAAAAGTTTCCGATTGAATTAATATCTCAGCTGCTACGCGTTAATGGAACGAATTTGACTTTGAAATCGACCCCTGTAGAAACTGCATAAATATGAAAAAATAATATTTATTTAGGTCTAACCGTTTTCTACCACCAAGCTCAAGCGAGCTTATATGCCAACCGTCATATGTGAAAAATATGACTTCCGCAAATGCATTTTTTGAGTGACAGTTCTCAAAAACCTCCCTTATCAGTGCAGGAAATTTTGCTATGTTCATATTGGCGTATGTAGGAGAACAACAACAATGCGATCAATAACCACTTCCCTCCCAACTCGTTAGGTGGTGTAGATATACGCCTTTTGACAGATGAAAAAATTCATTAGAAAATGAGCTCAATAGATCGGCTTTCACAAAATGCTGAATTACTCGTCGGCCACCAGTGAGATAAACCCATTGCCAAATGGACGGGCGACGCGATTTGAATTTCTCGGTCTGATCAATACGCGCTATGCTTTGTTGGGCGTTCAATAATGGCTTTATATCACGTGGCCTCAGCTGCATTTCAAATTGAGCCATCATTTTCTAAACGAAAGCGTGGGAAAAATGGCTAATCAATCCGGAATATCCTCCAGATTGGTTCTGTGCAACTCTTCTCTGCTGCAATCAAATACAACTATCATCTTACTTTACTATGGCCGGTTTTCTCCCACTCGGTTTATGTCTTGATGAAGAAATTTCGTTGAATATGTTCACATCGAAGCACTTTCACAAGATATCAACTGAGCCAACAGATTTATGTGCCTCTCGTGTAAGTTGCCTCTTGGTTTTAATTATATGCCAAAACGTTTTGAAAGTTCCATCCGGTTTGGGCATGGTGACACTACAGGACGCTTATTCAACGAGCCGCACGCCTCAAGGTCAACGTTCGAAGATCAATTTATGTGTTTCTTGGGCTGTTTTCAGTTCTTTCAGTATTGTAGATAACGCGTGAATAGTTTGTAGCCGAAATATTTAGCAATTTATGTTTGGATATTTTCATTGATTTGTATAATTACTGTGCACTGCATGAAAAGGGAATAGAAATTTAGAATACGTGTGCTAATCGTAATAGAAACTCTTAAGGGAGAGGAATCATCTATTAAAAAGAATGTGCTTCCATGCTACTTTACCCAAAATATTTTCTAAATCAGAGGCGTAACGTTCGAACTACTGCGAATTTTATAGCGACACTGAAGGTCGCGCACATTCAAATGGTGATAGAAATGAACTAAGAACGTAGATGTTGGAGATAAAGTTAGGAATAGATACACTTTACTTATAGCTATCTATATATAACTATGATATTGCAAACTGAAATGGATTTCTAAAATGAGGGTGATGTTGCACGAGTTTGGTCAACACCTGTATATGTAAGCAGAGTTAATGAAAACATGTATTCAATTGACTGTTTGTTTGAAGCTATAAATATTTTACAACTGTCGTGTGATTGATCGTTGTTTTCAAAAGTTTAATAACGAAATTATCGTTTTACTACAAATAAATATGTGTGTTTCATATTTTTATGAATTGGACGAGCAAGTTACCAGCCAACCGTATCGATTCAGTTGCGTAAGAGCGCATTATTTCATTAGTGATACCATCATACAAATCCCATGAAATCACTTTACCCGCCACTTGCCTGTTTTATTCCCCAATAACGGATGTAGCATGTTTTAAGATAAAAATCTAACGGAAAATGGTAGTCACTTCGGAGAGCTCTATATCAGCTGTATACTGGCTGACCTGTGTGTATTGCAACACTGAGATAGTTGAAAGCCAATCACGAAGGTTGGTTTTTGTGACTGCGGAACTAAACTCCCGTTGGGAGGGTTGACATACATGAAATTATTCTCCTTTCCAGTCTAATTTCTTCTATTCCATAATCGTAACTTCTCCTCAAAATGGTTGAGATAGTTCTTTATCTCTTATTACGTGTTCTCCGAGGAATTGGCATTCACATTCCGTTCAACTGCTGCTATCTGATCGACGCAATTTCACTTGAGTCCTAAAACCAAATTCGCGTCGGGAGATTCGTGCACAATTTGAGCAACTATTTAAACGTATCCCTTCACAATGAGATCGTCTTTTTGAGTTGTATTTTCAATCAAGTTCAACGTGACAGAAAGAAATGTTATGAGTACGATTGTAAATATCTGCTGAGTATGTCTACATCTGTTTTAGATCTATATTTCTCAGAGTTAATCATGGAATTAATCAACTACGAGAATTGTTTTTTCATCAAATCAACTCACTTTATCTCTGTGAATGAGGCGAACGAATAAAAAACAATGGTGATTTGTTGAGGTCGCGGATGGTCGAATGCGGATACGCCCAAATTTTGGTTGAAAACATTTTCTCAATACCATGAAAATGACTGCCCCAGAGTAGCCATTGTAGCAATCAAAGGAATGTTACACCTTGAGTCTGGTAGAAAATGTATTTATTATCATCATTTTGTCCTTGTTTCTCCACGTTGACTTCAGACAAAAATATTATGAGGAATTTCGTTGCTGTTGCTGCTGTATCCAGCGCATCGTTCAGACATAACATTGCCAAAATTATATTGCACCTCCCTCCCTCCCTCCCTCCGCCGTTGCGCCCGAACGATGGACTTTTGGATGACATCCGTCTGTGCTGCACCGGTGCTGGATATTCCCTGACTGTATTGTGTATGAAGAGAAAACTACAGACTACAGAGAATGGAGTGAGTGCACCCTCTGCATTTCGATTCATTAATTCAGGTGTAGCAAAATGCGGTTGTTTTTCAACGCCGCCCAGTCATCAGTGACAATAAGCATTGTCTGGACAATCCCTAAATGTCTCAGCCAGCTGTCTTTTACTTTCAGGGGATGTGTGGTGGGGTGGAGGTATTAGGTTGCGTTGGGGAGGGGGGCAGGAGAAAATACATAAAATTTTGTTTTTCGACGAGAAAAAAATCCGTAAATGTCACCAGAATGTATCGGATGAGTTTATTCAAATATGCGGTGAAAATGTAGGAAGCTCGTTGTACCAGGCGAAGTTCGACATAGAATACAAACAGTAAACAATCTGTTATGCGCTGTATTCCAATCCAGGTAGTAAGACCTTGTTCAAGAGTGGAAACTGCGATTTGCTCGTTCTTGATCAAAATTAAACATTCTCGTGTTGACCGTGTACTGCGATATATGGAACTTTGATCGTTGAGCTGCCTACTGAAGGACCATTCTTCTTTCAGGCAAATTACGTTTGCAGTGATTTAACAAATCGGTTTGATCTAAATTACACATCTTTTCGTTTTAACAAAGAATATGAATCTCCGTTTGTAATAAATCGATTTCATTTTTCTTGGAGCTGCGCCCGTTCTCGTTTGCTTGTATTTCACGCACGAGACTGTTTTCAATGTTCGTTCTATCTTTCGCATCGACCGTTTGAACTCAAAGAACTGTATTTATCGCCGAGGCAAGACTCACGAAGTTTGGGCATCACAAACAGCAGAGTCTTACTCGACGTTCCAATCGTTTATCCTAAATTTTTGGCTGTTTTGACATCCCATATCTTGCCTTAGTGTGACGACGATTTGATTGTTCTCCCTTTTTTGCCACTGTTATGACGGTAGTCTGCTTTTGGATGAAGGCATGTATGTAACTCGCTAGAGCTTCAATACAATGCAATACAATACTGACCTGACCTACCTTTGTCTCCGTTTTATGAATATCAAAGGGGTCAAACAGAGCTAAATGTTACCATGAGCGTCTCCGGGTTGTGGATAGGGGGATACCTTCACCGAGGAAAGGTTAGCTGTGAATAAGTTGTGGCACACTGCCACAAATAAGCAGTCGCGAACAACACAGCGGTGGCACTACCAGAATATGGTGGGTATCAGATTGGTCGCATGGCTCCTTTGTAAAATCCGCATAAGCCCAATAACCGTGTCATGACAAAGGTCGATATGACTGGCCTTTTCAAACTAAAGTCATTGACTCACTCACTTCCGAAGCGAGGAGTTACACATTGCTACCTTGCAGTTTTCACTTGGTTGTGCACAGGCTAGAGATGAACCCTCAAAATAACAAAGGCGAGTAACGCTGCGGACGTCTCTCGTAACAAACTCTGAAGGATTTTCTTGATTATAATCATGTCTGGAGTTGGCTTATTCTTTTTAGGGAACCATCCTCAGTAAAAAATACAGTATTCTTCGGTTATCTCACGTCTGCTAAAATTGATCTCCCAGAAAATCTCATTTGTGAATTTCGGTTTTCCAGTGAATCTCTTCCATCGTGCCATGATTGACAACGGTTTATGGTGGTGAGTGATCTGAATGTCCTTATTATTTCAGTTATTGATGGTGACCTGAGTATACCACTACGGTTACCATGATCATAGCTTACACCTTTCCGTCGAACATGGAGTCAATACGGTTCCGATTCTTCATTCCGAGGTAAAAACTCGAGTTGTTCAAGTGCACCGATTTTTAAGACGGAATTCGGTTAACAGTCTATGACTGTAAGTGTGCAAAAGTTTAGTCCAGGAGGGAGCGCATTGTGGTGTGTGTGGTAATGATTTTTCAAGCTACCTAAACGCAAACGTACCACACTGAGCTAAAAGGGAATAACATAGGAGCTCTCTCATGGAAGTAAAGAATGATGACTCATGAGTGAAAATTTCGAATTATCTCTTTCGATCACCAATTTGTGTGGATAAATCAGCCGCGAATGAGAATGCCAGTACCTGGAAAGGTTCTATTCCATAGACAATTGAGAAAGGGATATTGCTGGCGGAGAAATGACCTCAAAGCAACACGGAATGATTTCAAAATCAAATTAACAAAGATCGATGTGGACAGAACTGAAAGCGTTAACCAATTTCGAGTGCTCTAATTTCGCTTCGAGCACATACACCGAAGCAATCATATTGAGCCGAGAATTGTGAGTTGTAGATGATTCATTGGATCAAAGTGATAGAAAAGTGAGTCAGATAATCAAGTTTGTTGACAAGATTTAAACTATTTAACAAAAAATGATGCAACGCTAAAAAAGTGGACCGAGTGGAATAAGAAAAAAAACGGAAAACGTCGTTTTCGAAAAGGCTAATAATCCTTGGTACCTTTTATGGAGAAAAATACTTGATCAAATAGTTGGTTGGCGGATTTGAAGTTTGTATGTCGATTGTGAAAAGTTCAGTAGCCTCGGTGGGATTCGAACCCACGCATGGACGCCGCCTACGCTTTGTACGCGCATGCTCTACCAGCTGAGCTACGAGGCCACACCGATAGCACTGATATTTTCACGTTCGAATTTACCCATCCAACGTAGAGAGGCTGCCCCCCAATCCTCATTTACTTTCCTTTTTCGCACACTTTCACACCGTTTTTATCTATTCTTGACTAACACCTTTTATATCGTGTCAAATTCACACATTTTTATCCGGCTTTTCCCTATCCAATTATCGTGATCCCACAGCTTGTTGTCAATCAAACACATCGTACAGTCATTCAACATCAGCCTAGGCGTTGTATTATTCTACTGACTAATCGAACTACATATGTAATTGTCTGAAGCGATAGATCGAAAAGAAATTTCTTCGCGTTTTGACTTTGTTCTTATGCATGGACAGGAATATTGTATCAATCGGCTATTTAATAAATTGATTAGGACTGACCATCTTTCAAACTTCACCTTCACGCAAGTCACTTAGGTCTTCCAGTCAACCATACACTTGGAAGTACTAGACTCGAGTTTCGCTCTTATTAGACCTCATCAGTAGTGCATATCCACCGTTCCGTCGGAGATTTGAACTCCGGACCCATCGCATTGAAGGCGTGTGTTACCACTGTGCCAAATAGCACATGTGAGAACTGAACCGAAGTGCCAATTCATGTTTGTTCATGTGTCCTCTTTGAGATAGTCAGTCAGTTAAATTTGGCCCGATAGGTTTCTATACAGTAAAACTTTGATATGCACAGGGGTTTGACGGAAAACAGTCAGGGGAACAAGGGGTACATTATTCCGAGTCCGTCTCACGGTAAGTTGACTGATTGCATGGGACTGATTCTAGAACCGATTAACCCCAACTCCCTCAACTGTGGTCCATCGAACGACTGCACAAACCAAAGTTACATGAGAGCAAGAAGAAGCACCGTGATCACAGGATGTGTTGAATTCAACTATATCATGGTGATCTCATCAGCTGTGTACGCACACATTCAGATCACGTTTGGTTAAAAGAGCGAGAGGTTTGGGGACGGGCAAAAATACATGGCTCATATCAGTGACCTTTGACCTTCGCATTGATTGATTTCTCTCCCCGTGTGTAGTTTCACTTGTCCCCAAGCCAAACGTGATCTGAATGGTTGTGTACACAGCGGATGAGATTGTTCAAAGGAACTGCTTGAATGTAATCAAAGTTAGTCAAAATACTGTCCCCTGACAACTAGAGGACTAAATTACGAATTATCGCTTTTTTGAAGTAAGATAGGATAGGATTTATTATCTGATGACGTTACAATAGCAAGTTCTGTGTTCTCTCCTATCTGAGAAGCGTTGCTGCGAAGACCACAGGCATAATTGAATATAGTACTGGAAATTGTTTTCCTGTTTCCTGTGTTTGTCATTTGAGAGTGAATTCCAAATCCACGATTTATTCTTATTCACACAATGCTACAACCCTCGAAGCAGATTTGTCGTACTATCTAAAAACTACCCAGACTGATCTCACATCAGCCCATTGTTTTTACATTCACGAAACGTCAACACACACTATGTAGATATTCAAATAACTATTAACGGGTTTCTCAACACACACAAAAAGATAATGATAACTTTTCCTTACTGTACTGGGAAATATCTGATGTTTCGTGGAGGAAAACAGCAGAATTTTCGGGCGGTTAATTGAAATGCGGAAAGCATGTAATCTGTCTCGGTTAGATCTGCGTCATGTATGATAATTACGGGATTGTGTGAACGATGACAAACCAGGCGCTGCGGGCCGGAGGGGGCGGAGAGAGGAGGCGGTAGTGATGGCGGCGGTCCCAGAGTCGAAATGCTTGGATAACCAAGTGTTTGTTGTCGTTGCAAATTCGCCTGTTAGATACGGGTTCTTTCATGTGGAAATCACACGGACGTCTTGTTTTTCAATTGATGCGTATAGAGAAACACGGAAAAATAAACCGGGAGATAAATTAATTCTCGTATCACGTCCACAGATCCGGCAGAGTTTGATTCAGTCAGCCAAACGGTGTAGCATCAAGGTGGTGCTAAGTTAGCCCGACTGTCGGGCGAAATGGCACGGTGCCAGCAAATAGGGAACAATTGGGGGAAAAAATTAAGAAACTTTATGTAGTAAACCTGTTTGCGGATTTAGCATTTAACAGCGTTTTGAGAGACACAGATTTTCTGCCTTCCGAGGGAGGGGGGGGCAATAGCACATCTGCCGTGAATATGATTTGACGACAACTAAATTCGCGCTGATCATGTTGAAATCGATAGTCATTCAGCTGATCTGTGTTTATCACGATAGCAGTCTTGCTGACATGCATGAATCAGGCTGCAAAACAATGAAATCAATTGTCGTTTATTTTGCATTTTATAGATAAATTGGTTTCACGTTCGAGTAGAACTAACTGTTGTACTCAAAGTTTGTACCCCTCACATCTGAGGAAGTTAATTGGTGCATTCCACTTAGAGTGAACATCTTTGTGCTGAAATCAATTCGTTTTTAGAATACCTGAGTGAACTTTCAACATGGACTTGAAAGTTGGAATGTAGCAGGCATATTGTGAACAGTTAAATTTAACTGTGCTTATTGAACAACCACCAGGGGATTTAACATTTAGTCACGTTTTACGATCTTCGTGAGAAGAATGACGCAGACAGCTTTGATGCTATACATGCCCCGGCATAACATGTGACTACCCACGAGATAGATGAAAACTCTAGTGGTAAAAGTGGATGACTCATCGCGAAAGGACTATTCAACCGGCGATAATGCGAAAATTGAGAACTGGAGAACCGTAACACGTTCAGGCATACTGAAATCGGATTATACGAAATTAGCATGTGAGCCATATGTAAAATTTGTTTCTGTTTATATCTCGATCTTTTAGGCAAATATACCACGATTGCATAACAAACTAACGGATAATTTGTGCTACACGTAAACCTTGCGGGCAATCGCAGCGAAAACCCGAGTTCGTCTGGAAATACGTCACTCTCCAGTTCCTGGTACAACGCACGGGATACATTATCACCTAAAATGCTGAGCGTTTCGGGTACGTGGGTTCAAACGTCCAATGCATAAAAATATGTAAAACCCAAACAAGGTAATCAAAAACTATCATACAAGCCCAATATGCAATCAAACTAGAGTATTGTCGTCTACATTGGTGTAACCGATTGTAATCCTTTTATAAAACTGATCCCCAGTTGGTCGATGGATTCGCAATGCCGATGGGACCCAACCAGGTCGAAACAGCTGTCCAGCAGTGAGTGCTTCCTAGCTTTTCAGTTCACACTTCATTTACCATATGCACGACGAATTCACCTTTGAAAACAGATAATATTGGAACGCATTTATCTCGTTGAACGGAACAATATTTGACAAACTGGCACGGCCTTATAGAGTAATCACAAAACCATTACGAAGCTTGGGGTTAAGTTTTGTGGAGTATGAAAAGCAAAACTATTCCGTTTTAGTCACGAATGAGGGCGGTGTTGGTCAAGCTGTAAGGTCCTCGAAATAACCACCTGAGGGTACTGAGCTCACTCCCTGCCAGTATCATCCATCTCCGTGTTATCTGCATGTGCCGAGACAGACTTTGCATGGTCGCGGCCCGACTCCGGAAAATGTATTGCGCATTTCTATAATCGATGAACAAGAAAGGAATTAAAAATGTATATTTTATTTATTATTGAATTAAAATATTAGTTATTACCTAGAAATATAGAGATCAGAATATTTCCCAAATGAAATGAATATAAACGTTTATATATGAAGTAATTATAGCATCATTTGTATCACCACTTTATATGAAGGCGCTTCACATATTTATATTTATGCAATTTCTGGATGGGATAAAGCCAATGTCGAACTCATTCAATTACTGCCCAATAGTTAGGACTTGAATGTAATCAAAAATCTTTCCCCTTGTGGTACAAATAAAAATAAATTAACTACCTCGACAATGACTGTCTGTATGCAGGGTGGAATATGTGTTCGAGGAAACTGG
Source organism: Echinostoma caproni (assembly GCA_900618425.1). Classification (NCBI taxonomy): domain Eukaryota; kingdom Metazoa; phylum Platyhelminthes; class Trematoda; order Plagiorchiida; family Echinostomatidae; genus Echinostoma; species Echinostoma caproni. The sequence continues at coordinate 49,436 of UZAN01040604.1, forward strand.
CAACTACTGTTTGGCTGTCTGCTTTGTGGACTTCACGCAAAAGAAACTGGCTCCAGTGATCAAAACTTTGGACTGGCAAAATGGAACATTGATATGAGAGTGCAATAGCTGTATCACATCCGGGGTCGGTTTTGTAAATAAATTCTAATGATATCTTTTCATTGTGGATATGTATTTTACATCTGATACATCAGCAACCGTCGCGGAACTCGAGAAACCATAAATTTTGAATGGCACTCGGATAGTGCAGGAAAACAAGAGAATAGTGATACAGAGATGTTGCGTCTGATATGGGGCAGTAGCGTATTGAATCCCGTCAATAATGCTCAAAGCAATAAGCATTGTTTGGAACAGATGTTCCGAGAGTCAATGTGTGATAGGAGTTTGAGCAATACCTATATTTATGCTAAAACTGTGGAATGATGAAAATATTTGTTGCGATTTCCTGCAGTTATTTCGGTGTAAATACGGTTCACGTTCTTTGGCTGATATGTGTTATTTGTTTTTACTATTTTCAATGTGCATGAATTAGCAAAAAATTTGTAGCACATCGCAATATCCTGTACTATTACCAAGACCTTATCATTAAGTGGTTGATCAGAAAACTATCCTAGAAACTGAGACCTGTATAAGGGAATCGCGATAGGGTTGACTGTATTCATAAATTAGTTATTTCAAATGGGAATTCTCGGTGTATATAGCAACTGAAGCGTGAACTGAAAAGCTAGGAATTACTGGATAGCTATTTCGACCTGGCTGAGTTTAATCAGCTATGTGCGCATCAATCGATCCAAATGGGGGACAGAACGCAAGCATGCTACCCACTCGGCCACCGGGCAGCTGATCAGACACCGCTTTTCATTTTCCATTTACACGTTATAGCACAAACCATCTTCGATAGACTGTTACAGGCCACAGACCGTGGTTCCGAGCTCTCACGTTCATTTGCGATATACACGATGAATGCACCTTTGAAGCTGAACCAAATCCTGTATTACTTAAATGAAACAATTGGTCAGGCTGTGGATGTTTCCAATCCACTAGGATGAAACATTAAACCAATAGCAGGTCTCTCTCTGTCTGCCTGGATACCAGTGTCTGGAGGTGTATAAAATATTTTAGTACATCCGTAAATGTCCAGACAATAAATAAAGTTATCCATCCGAAAGAATGCCCAAACGTCTGTGTGTGCTTTATTGAGCGCTAAAGCAAAAGTTATGACTGTGCCGAAATAGCAAAAATTGAGGGCAAGGTTGACGATAATGTCTGGCAGTTGTCATGAAAGCATTAAAAGAACGTCAATCAAAGTCAGTCAAGTATTTACAGCATCTTCGGCTTAGTCAGTGCTTTGTAACTTTGAGGCTGAGATGAACACGGTCTGTGGTCCTCCGCAAGCTCGCAATGATCGGTTGTTCTATATCGTGTAAATGGAAAATGAAAAACGGTGTCTGATCAGCTGCCCGGTGGCGTAGTGGATAGCGTGCTTGCGTTCTGCTCCAGAAGTCCCCGGTTCGGTCCTCAGTTGGGTCGATGGATTCGCAGTGCTGATGAGACCCACCCAGGTCGAAACAGCTGTCCAGTTCTTCCTAGCTTTTCAGTGCACGCTTCATTTGCCATATACACGACGAATTCCCATTTAAAAGTTAATCAAATCCGCCATTACTTCAATGAAATTAGTGATTATTTAATTGGTTGGCGAGAGTTTGATTAATTTTACCTTAGAAGAAGTTTACTGCTTAATACTTGGAATCCTTGTTCGAATAAACACTCACAATTATTCACTTCTAGAGAGCTGTACTTTCAAAGCAATAAAGATTCCAAGGAATTCCTTCACAGATTGTTTGTTTGTTATTCTGATGATGATCAAACGCCCTCTGTTGAGAAACTCCTACTCACTGCCTTCGCGTGGCTGAAGTGTTTTCGCACCAAAGTAAGAGGACGAAAAGCCAACATCCGGGGATATAACCGGGTTAGCGGACCACTGGTAAATCACCTAGAGGAGTTGGCCAAAAACCCTGATTCCAAACCAACCATGAAGAGGCGTACGAACCATACCCATACCTTCCAAGTTGTTACAGTGGTTACCGGCTCAGTTGGATATCGATGTGTATTGGGCACCTTGGACGTTTGGCCTCGTCCAAAGGGCGCATAATCCGATGAACTGGACATCGGCTCGCAAGGGATTGCGTTTTTCACACACCGCTCCGCTGCCTTGCGGGTCGGGCTTTGGCTAGCCGAAGGCTCCGGTTGTGGATTCCTCAAGAAAATTCACCTGCCTTGGCCTGGGTTTTCTGGCAGTATTCAACTCGCATGCAAATCATGGAATGTCTTTCTGTTTCATAAAGATTATTTGTACCATGATTTGCCTGTCACACAGTCTGGATTCAGATGTATGTGAAAATATATATAATAATAATAATAATATTATTAATTAAAGGGGTTTATTTTCTTTTGTCGGAGACCTTGCTTTCAGTAGCGAGAAACCGCCCCCGAAAAAGGCTGTCATGTACCAGTTGAGCAATGGTGTGGTAAAGGTGGTGGTGGCTTCTGATCGAACGATCCTAATGGTGGTGCTATCTGAACCAACTTCATTGAGCCATGCAAGCCACTAAGGAATTTGTATTCCAGTGCTCCACTGGCTCTCATACCTTGATACTATAGCCCAACGGTAACAGGTAGAAGTGCAATGTGGTCTAAGATATGCATACAATCGAACTGCTGCCCTGCTTGATGCATCCACTCCACTACGGGCAATGCATATCACAATGATATTACTCTTGCAAAGTGCCGCTAGGGAGTACTGACACACCATGGGCTATTGCCTGTTCGAAAGAGATTTGCGTATCTATTCTGGTTGATTAGAACGCTTTTCCAAATAGTACAACACAGGATTTGCGTTAAACGGGTACCATTTACTTGAAACAAAATGAGAACAGCGGTATGTACTGATCGGATCAGACGAGAACGGTGTAAACGGCGGGAAATAGGGATAAAGGACAATGTGCGCGGTGACAGGAAAAACGCACCGGATGTACAAAAGTGAAACTCGTTAGCTGATCAATGCTAATTGTGATTTTTCAATATTCACGCTTGGATTCGTGTCGAATAATTGCTTTAATGAGTCACATTAAAGAACATTGATTTTTGAGAGAGAAAGTGTTCAAAAAGTGACCAGAAACACTTTCATTTCTCTCATGGTTCATCGTGATCAGATAAAAGCGTGAACATTTCCAACGGTTTTCATGGACGTTTTCAAGAATAGCCTGTGCATTCGGAATTCTATACAAACGGTAATTACAGTGAACAATCAGATTTCGAAACTGCCTACTGTTATTATTCTGGGGATAGATGTTTGCTGTGCATACAGCAATAGTTAATTTATTTAATTAACCCAGGCTTTCTATCACCCAGCATGGATTTCAAAATGAACAACGCACTTAATGGCTTACTTCCGTTTACTCCCATGAACAATTATATAGTATAACAGAGAAAATCAAATATTCAAAGGGTTTTCATTGAAAGGCGGTAGGAATGAAAAAATAGGCTACAGTGATAGCATGCACAAAATACCGTCCGCTAAAATTATGTTCTATCCAAAAAGACCATATCTGTACAAGGCATTTACATAGATATGACAGACAGCAGTGGCCCGGTGGTAACGTCATCAAATTATCACCCTGGGGATGCAGGTTTGAATCACATCACTACCATCGCCTTACTTTCCCACATTGTGTGTGTGTGCGAAATGGCAGCCCTTTGATTGTCCGCTTACCTGTCTCGTGAAAAGTGTATCTTTGTGCACTCAATAAAAGGAAGTAAAAGAAAAAGAAAACAATAGAAAAAATGAAAATGAATGAATTTAATGTTCATCAACTATAAATTTCATCTCAACTGTGCGGGGACAAGGCAGTACATCAATACGTGTAGTGACATCATTTCACGTAATATAATTTCATTTTCAGCTGTTTAGTTTGAATGCTTTGCAACGCTGCAGCGGACACCTTGACCAACGCTTGTGGCATTCTGATACTCTCCACTCTCAAGATAATCGTCTGTTTCGTCATTACGACTGAGTTTATTTTTTTTACGGTTATCACCAAACCCCAGTGTGTTTGATGCAATCAGAATCGGTCCCTGGTTTTTTTATCGATCCAAAATCAAAAGTGCGCTTGATCAGACGGAGCGCGGAGCCGAGGATAATGCAAAAGAGTGGTGTTCCTCGATTGCCGATCGGTGTTTCCGAGCTTTTCGGCTGTGGGCTTGCAGACGATTTTGTTTCTGTGTTGCATAACGACGAGCTCACTAGGTATGAATAACAATATCGCTGGTAGTCTGTTTCAACTAAATGTATTTGGAATTATTATTGGCAGGTTTTTATTCAATGAGTGTTATAACTCTATTCGCTGAAGTTGTGCCCTGATTGGCTGGATGTGGACCCACCATCAATTCATTTGTATACGGTCCCCTAAATCTCAAAAGGGATGTTTTCAGAACGCAGCGTTTATCAAATTATATCTCGTTATGCAGTTGATTAGCTCATTCTAGGCTAAAATGACAACCGTTATGCTTCAACTGGAGCACAACAATTGTAGTGATTACCAATTATATGTAAACTATTCGTTGCATATTTCATTTATAACTGAATGTTCCCATAGAATGTTTTCCACTATATGATATGTAAGAGCATGCATGACTAGGAATATCCGAAAACAATTGTTCGCTTCATTTATAATTGATGATACGCGCTGTTTCAGTGTGTGGATGGAGCGTATTGTTCTTTTTTGAATGCGCTAGCTATTCTAAATTGATCAGACATTTGCCTGGAGCACCAGTGAGTGGTCTTATGGTTGTGAATTCATTTTGTTTATTCTGGAGAAAAAGAAACAACACAGTTCCGTAATAAATTAACATATGCACATAGGTAGAGAGAAGCATTTAGAAATGATAAACACCTATTTTTCCCTTCTGTCTCTCTTCGATCCTCTCATAGTTAGTTTCATGCCCGGTGAATTTGGTGAGGTGAAATTTTCTTTTACGACCCAATATAATTTAGAGATTCTTATGAATTGCGGGAACAGAATTCTCGCTTGAGCGAGTTCTCAATTTGTCAAAAGCATTATTGGCCGGAGTTTAATGATGTGTGCATTGGCGATTTTACCAAGTTCTTACATTTTGTAAACCGTGCCAAATCTTACTTTGCCTTTTATATTTGATGAAATCGTTTCAGCCATAGTCCATTTGTGTTAAGTTGATCTTAAACTTTTTAATAATGAGGCCGTGGTTAGCAGGTAAGTTTTGTCGACACACTGCTATCATTTTTTCCATTAGCAGAACGATGTTTATTTTCCTAGAGGGTGCAGAATGTCTTTAAGGTAGTGGAAAGCATGAGTGATATACATGCCGAAGGTGTTGAGGAACTACAGAAGAGAATAAATGAAACATCGTTNATCGTTTCATTAATCCTACAGAACACATTGAGAACAACAGCGTGGTGAACAAGCTTGTTTTCAGTTATTCGTAATCATGTCGTAACATAACATTAAATATGTCTAACAATAAGAACGAAAGAGGGAAGGAGAAATTTGAGTCCTAATGATTCAACCGTGGCTCCGATCATGCATGCATGTGTTTGTGTGAAATTGATCACATTATCAAAATTTCAAGTGATTGCACACGTGTTGGAGTAGGTGAAGTGGGCACAAATTTCCTCTGGGCGCACAACGGGGGTTTATGAATCCGAATACTTACGGCTTCGGTCGTGGCTAAGATACGATGCTTCACTGCTCTTGATTGTCTTGTAAATCGGTCGGAACGCGCCTGCCATATTTACCGAATGATTTAACCCAACGAGATGCGAACACATCGCGCTCGTAATTGTCTTGATTGTTCCAGTCCTCAGTCAAGTCGGGTGGTGTTCGCGAAAGCCATNCGGCCGACGTACCCAGTCCCACAGGAACAGGTGGATGAATAAACACAGAATGAGGCTGCAGAATCTGGCACTCTGTCACTCAGTCGGAAACACATAATTGGTTCAGATGTGAACATAGCTTTGAATTGTGCAGCGTAAAACGTTCTGCTTACTGCATTTGTTAGCTTTCTTTGAAAGACTTCTGCCTCTAGATCTCCCTTGAACGGCAGGCTCACATAGACGGAATTCTTCGCTGCTCCTATTTTCTTTGACCGTTCCTCGTATTCTAGCACTGCCCTTTCGACAAATCGTTGGGGGTATCCATTCTGAGCAAAAGCAGTACGTAAGAATTGAAGTTCATTGTCAATAGTGTCCGTCGTGCATATTTCCTTCGCTCTTTAAACCAATGAGGGAATTAGGTTACTCTTCTTCTTAAGAGGGAAAAAACTATGGAAATGGATATACTGTCCATTTCACGTTGCTTTTCAATGCACCGATAACTGGACGGAGCTATCACTGCGGCGTCGTATGAGTATGTCTAGAAAGGCTAAACTATTATCCTCTTCTTTTTCCGGATTAAACTTTATGTTCGGATGGACATTATTGAACTCCTTAAGCAATCGATTAGTGTGCAAATTGATGTCTAATATACACAACTCATCATCAACATATCGTCGATATAGGATGCACTGTCTGATATAGGGCTTCAGGGGATCATTCTCTAGTTTGGCCATAAACATGTCAGCAAATAATGGTCCCAAAGGTCACCCCATTGCAACCCCGTCCTTCTGGCGATATAGTTCACCATTGAATTGAAACTGGACGTTTCGCGTACGTACGAATAACAATTGTTTCAGTTCATACAATGGAATGCCCACATCGATGTTGTTTTTCTGAGTAAGTCCACATATGTGATTGATAGTTTCACTGATTGGCACATTTGTGAATAAAAACGTAACGTCAAATGACATCATCTGTTTGCCTTCGAGTTTGAGGTCCTTCAATGAAAACGAGCTTGTTTGCCACGCTGTTGTTCTCAATAAATGAAGCACCTCAGCAGTTTTGGGCAGTGTATAAACAATTTGTGTATACAATTAAATTTGCCTTGAAATTCCCGTTTTTGTATTCAGCGTGTGCAACTGCATCCTTTTATTTGTTGTGATGAATTTGATTGCTTTGGTTAATTGAATAAGTTGGAATTGGCGTTTGACAAACCAACGGATTTACGACCACTTCATTGCCTTGTTTGATATCTCTGCACGTAGACGACGTGATCACAACTACACTTTCTCCGAGATGTGATAATCCTCAAATCGTTTTCTTTCTCATTCAACCTCGGGAAGCAATCACGTGACTCGCTCCCGCACAATAAACCATGGAGAATGAATCCATTTTCACGTTTATTTCCCGTAAATCGGGGGTTAAGTAACAGGCGGAGTCTTACCGTGAAGACCAAATAGAAATGAGATACACCCGATCGGTGGCAGACGCGATTAATGGGTTACATTTGTTGTTTGCCTTGCGGTAGTTTCCATTCTGCTTGCTTCCACTCCGCATAAGAGGCAAAAACACCACTAAAATGTTTTATGGCTCTGGGCTAATGGAAAATGAGTTAACTATCAATTTTGTCAGTTTTTTCAGGTATATTGAACCCCTGTGCGCAACAATCCGTGCTTTCGTTTCCCACCCCTTTCGATGCAAAACCATCGGGAAGAGTAATTCACGATAGACAACGGGGCTCAGGTTGGCAATCGAATAGGAATGCGTGAGTAGTAAACGCGCGAACGAAATTAACTCTGTTATTGTACCACTTCGGTGGGTAATGGTACTCTAACAGTGACATTGACTGTTTCGCTTTGCTGCATTGAGTGAATTCGGTTTTCGTTTCCTTCCCCGTATAACAAGTACCATTCTGACTAGGTAAATTGGTGAATACATGGGATATAGTTGGAGTGATAACAATTGTTTTGGATATAACAAACGATAGTTTTTTTGTTTTATACGAATGAATGAAAGGTTAAATTTTATTGTTTCTATCTGCATGGTAATTGTTAACTCCGGCTGTCCGCTGTTCTCTCTCGGGATTCAAGCAAATGTTTTGGAGCAGGCAAAGGCTGCAAGTGTCATAGAATTGTAACCCTTTCTTTCAAAGTGTAATTCATTGGGGTGGGCGGGTATATCCAATAGTGAAGAGGACACGTGATTCAAAAGATTCGTCATCAACTGAATAATTATCTCCAGATTTGGAAAAACAAGCTCGTATTCAGGGTGTCATATTAGCGTCATTACAGCACGATATATATATCGTTTGTAACATATACAGATTTACGAGGAAAAGGGCAAAGTAATTAAATTAATCCACATTTGGTACCATAATTGGTTCCCAACAATAAGTTGTTCCGATGTTCCATGACTGGTCACTTGTCGGCCACGCGAGCTTGAGTCCTTGCACAGATTGTTTTGAACACACACAGAGGGGGTGTTGTGCAGACGGATACCAACTGCCTGTGCTGTGGCCAAAACACGGAGATGCATGTGTGCAGATCGTTCCGTTCTAGCTATGTTCAGGAATCGGAACGTTTTGGTCACGTTTACAATGTGATTAGTGCCAAAAACTGCAACACAACTGCATTTGTGGTTGACTTAACTACTCCACTTCCCAAACACGTCGGGTGATGGTCGCACACGGGAGCGCTCGGGCAGACACCTAGTGCTACGTCCAACATAGTTTACTCCACTGAAGCAAGTGACAGAGTAAATACAGCTAGATGCAGCGGATCCAGCCGTTCTGTCCTTCAACCGTAGATACATCAACGGACTGGATGTCAATTGGGTTTGTAGCTTGGCTGCGTAGAATGTTTTATTGGTCACATCGAACCGCCTACTATTCACAATCCCTGCCGAGATGTTACTCTTGAATGATAAAGAAATGTGCACATACGTTTTCTGAACAACAATCCACTTGGGAAACGCCTCGTAGCTTTGCATCACAGATTCCACCAGGCACTCCGGTTATCCATTCTGGAAGAAAAGACTCGGCAGATTTTATATTTCCTTAACCATCATGCACATTCTTCTAGCTCTAATGGACAAATAGCGTATGAGATTCTTCTTTAGCCTGAGTGGTACAAAGCTGCGAAAAGGAAAGTGATACCCATTCCATCTGACCTTTCAATGTATCGCCCACATGATCTACCTGTCAGCATGATGAGTTAAGGAAACATCAAAATATGCTAGATGTTGCTTTTGCTTCATTTTCGAGCGTAAACTTCAAATTACGATTCTCAGCTTTGAAATAATCTGGTATATGTGATTGCCATTCGTTGTGCAATTGATCACACAAAATATCGTCTACTTAACGTTTTTTGCGGTACGCATTATTTGGTGTGTTCTAAGCGAACCGTTTTTATCTTAGACAGAAACATGAGCAAACAAAGGCCCGAGTCTGAGCCTTCTTTGATACACCATCCATCTGGGGATTAATTGCCCTATTGAACTTGAATTGTACATTGTGAGTGCAGAAGAAGAGCGATTGTTTTAGATCATCTGTCTGTAGGCCTACGTTAGTTCCGTTGCTTTCGATATATGTAAACATATAATCAGTTGCCTCGCCGATCGGGACACTTATGAAGAGGGATATGACATCTAGCCACTGAAGACGTCACTGAGACGGATTGCTATGTAAAAGTCACTCTCGCTTGTTTTAAAAGACGAGCCGACCAGTTAGCTACCGCTGGGGAAGGGTAGTACCACATGCCAAGGATCGACCGGCGGGAAACTGCGCTCTTATGTAATTTGGGCGGCCTGTACAAACATGATATCATAAGTCCCGTTACACTAACCCCCCTTTTCTCTTACATTACTGTTTCGTAATGGCATGACTAGGACACACTAAACCGAGCTTGTTTGCCAACTTTTGTTCTCATTAGGTTCTTTGTAGAACTACCCTAGATTTATAATATTTTCCAGGGAACATCCATTTCGTTGATTCTTTCCACATAACTACAGTGACGACGGGCAAAATAATTTGAATTTCCGTTTTTTTAGTCTCCAGTAACGAGTATGATGTAATTTCTGACTATGGTTTGTCTGTAGTGGTGAGACTGTCTATTTGGTGTACGGTAATTCCGGATACACCTGTATGTACGTTCATATCTATGTACGTCACAGTGAGAAACAAAGTTTGGCATAAATGCTTTTCATCCATAGGCATCGCTAGGCACATAAGATAATGGAAACTAAAGTGCATTTCCCACGAGTTTGATCAATACATCAATACAGCCGTTGTTAACCTCTATTATGCAGAACTCTTGATGTGTTAGACTGTCTATTTTACTATTGTGAATAATTCAAACATATATCATAACACAAATCCACATTTGATCAGTCGAATAATTACTGATTAAAGTATTTTCATCCAGTGTACAATTCGATAACAAACACGCTTCTGCGTGAAGATGAGTCATTCGCATATACACTTGTTATATCGTCGGTTACATTTAACTCCAAATGTTAGCACTGGAAAACATACTGCGCTGCATAAGTGACCACATAGTTTTTCACTCGCCCGCTGAAGCGCTCAGTTGCACTTCAACACGGTGTTTATATGATATTATCTTTATATCATTCAACCCGGAAACAATGGGTTGTTACTTAAACTCACAGCTGGACACAACGACTCTTTTCCAGTAATTTATTCTCAATCAGATTAGTTGATCATTTACTAGGCATCAGAAAAAGGATCATTCGGCCAGATACGGATAACACTTGCGATTTGTCAAAATCCCATTATGTTTATCGTGTTACCGATCTCGGAACCATATTGAGGTGATTGAGAGATGCATTCGTTCAACCTTGATTCATCATAGAAAATAAAATCTGAGCTGATTGAGTCAAGTATCTTTCGGCCTGGAGACCTTAAAAACTAGGTTCCTGTAGGAGACAACTTACTGCACGACGGACTCATTGAAAGAGTTCTGAGGAGACGATACATTCCCGAACCAGAAGTAATATGACTTTTTATCACTAACAGGCGATGAGAACGCGAATGCTTACTTTCATTATGTCGTATTTAGTGTCATTCTTTGTGCAGGAAGGTAGATATATTTGCCCTCCTCCAATCAACAGATTAATTATTAAATCTATGCATTGTTGAGTTACCACTTTTCATCACGTTCGAATAAGTTTACGTGCACAAGAAATTTGTTTTGCAAAGTGCCTTCCCCGGAAAATGTAGCAGTTGATCTATGTATTTATTATACTTTCGGTATTCTCTCACAAGAATGGGATTGGGACTAAAAGCCAGTGTACTGGATAAAAGAAAATCACCACAAACTACCCCATGACCTGAAGTCGGAATAGCGTGTTCCACCTACCGAAGTGAACCAAGCCGTTGAGCTAACATCCTGTCGAGTTCACCGAACTCTGGCAACCCTGACGTTATCAATGATGCATTTGACCGATGTTCAGGAAGCATTAGGCGGAACCACGGCAAAGATGCAATTAGACAAAATTGGGAATCCAGTCACATAGTCTTTGTCTGCAGTTCAGAATTACGTTGAGGTCATTGAGGATAAAATTTAGTCAAGGGACTAACTATTAATTGACTAGACTTGTGTAGGAATCGAAAGGTTATCCGTTTGTTGTCTCTAACGAAATCCAATGGCTCACTTACTCTAAGGGACAACCCGTAGTGCTCAAGAATGAAATAAACAGCATCTGATAAATAGCCATTGATCCAAACGGCAAACATCTGTGTTCCTCGAGATCATATTCATCTGATTTTGTATTGTTTCCGGGATAAATCGTTACTTGTATTCTCTCCTTACTTATGACGTCCTAAATGAACTAAAATCAATATAAATATCCAATTGTTATATAACCAAATCGGGATGAAAGTTTAAACGTAATTTAAAATCAAACCAAAATAGTGCAGTGTTTTATTTTTATTTGCTGAAAGCGCTTTGATTCATCACTGCCATGCAAGAAAAATGATAATAACTGGGAGAACAATCGTATCCTCATGGAGTTCATTTGTTCTTATATAACACGTCTATGCCGTTCAGATATAGGTCAAAGATTTGAGAAACGTATACATGCATGCGCTAGATTATAAGATCAGAACAAAAGGAATCCGAAAAACCAGTGAATGACGAAATCATTCTATACATCTAGATAAATGCGTTTGTGAGCAACGTGAGTTGCGATACTCATTCGCATTTCTGTTGCTGTCTTTTAATGTGAAGAAAATAAAGAAGCAATGTGACATCATTGCTATTATCGATGAAATGGGACTATATATATATATATATATTGAGTAATTGGTTATTGAAAAATGGGACATTTTTAATATTGGTATGAGTAGTTTTCCACTTGTGCGAACGCACCAGATAACTACTAAAATGAAATATACAGTCGGATAGAGTAAGAAGAGTTTTATGTAAGCAGTCGATTTCACCTAGGAAGTAAATGTGACCAAATTCGCAATTAAGAAATAAAGTTTTCGTTATTTTATCTCGCTTTACTCACTGCCTGCGGTTGATAAAATCAATAAAAGTTGTTTGAGAAAATCTGAGCAAACCATTGCATTGTATTGCATTGCATTGTGAATGATGCATAACTTTTGAAAGCATTGGAGCTCAAATTTCAGTTAAAAAAATCATACACGCTAACCGTCACAGGGTACATAATAAACTGGGGTAAAGTGGTCCACAGACCTGGGGATATTTTTCGTGGTCCAGGTTTAAGACAAAGTTCACTTATTGCCCACTCTTTGCTTGTGAGTAGCGGAGCAAGATACGGTATAGGTGAATTGCAGTGAGCATTAGTTTGTGATGGAATTCGGTGGAATTGGATAGGCGCTGAATGCTGGGAACGAGAAAGTGTCAGTTCTGCATGCAATGGGTGGGCAGGATCTACGGAAATCCTCTCAGAAAATTTCACACAGGAACTTATGCGATACTTTGAAAGCTTTCAAACTGACTCACTCACACCTTTGTGAACACCCAATGTAAATGAACACGTTTTCGTTGAATATATTTTGCAACGTTCAGTTTCACATTAATACGATACAAAATCCATTAAGGTCAACCATAATGGTGGATGAGTCATGCGTGTGTGTGGCAATGAGACTGACGTAACTGTAAATTGATATGTTAATTGGATTATGTAATCAAAGTTGGTTGTGGTACCTCTTGACATGACGATCCTTTGGTCAAGGGAGTTTATGCGTTTGGATGATGGATGATGTTGCTCCGCGCACAGTTCAGGTTTCACCGGTTTTCCCTGCTAATCACCTCTGTGATCGCTAATGTTCGAAACCGCATTGCTCTCGAGCTGCGCGTGGTGAGACTCGATAAATGATTGCCAACGCCACATGCACATCCGCTAAGTGTCCCGTCTCTACCCAATGAGCAACAAATGAGGTTGGCACAGTTCCATTCCCACCCAGTGTGAGCCAGCGTAACTTGTACACTTCAATACATCTATAGAACTCATCTTCTCCCCCATTCTGTTTGACCATTACTGAGTTTTGTTTCACATAAATGTGACTGTAAACGCTTGAAAAAGAATTCACCTACATTGTGTGTTCTTAACGGTGTATCCTGGTATTCAAGTGTTTATTTCGGGGTTATGCGAGAGCAAACAGCGTGCTGTTAAATCAAGAGACACTTAGAGTTATTTTTAATATCGAGTAAGTGTTGAGGATTTGGTAGACAGACTGTTGATTTTTCTCACAGTGGGAACGCACTCAATTGCTCTCATTAAACTGTGAGATTGATTGCTGACGGCAGTGTGTTTTCTGACCTATCCGGGTGGTCTCCGTGGTGGGAACTTTGTCACCCAGCGACAGAATGGATTAATTTATCTCACATTAATGCAAACATTGTTCAAATCAGTCTAATTCAGATCAACAGTACTGGAAGGAGTAAAAATATGAAATCCTTAGGACACTGTTTCACGTCCCTCACTCAATGATATTAATCATACCTTAGATCAGTGTGGCGACCGATGCATAAGAAAGTATGCCCGATTACTGATAATCAACTGGTTTCATCCAAATGCGTAGACATTGCAATCTCATTTGCTCATTATTTATTTGAGCAGAGATAATTTGGGCGATAATATCATTATCTTGAGCACAAACAGTGTCAACGATTTGTTCACTTGGTAAGTCACTCTACATTGCTGACACGGGAATTTCAAAAGCAAACATAAAATCTGAAATCGCAATGGAAACGTTTTGAACAGATGTCGCACAATGTATCATCCATTTACTGCCTGTAGTAGTTATGTAGGGACTGGATGTCCAGTGATCGGATGACGTGCAAAATGCAAACCCCGAAGTTCAGGCAACTAGATAATACGATATCGAGTCAAGCTATCAATCACAAAACACCATCAAACCAACGAACAAGGAGGAAAACCTGAAGGTGAAAGATATTTACAGGATTAAACCGACCAGTTACAGCCTGTATCCGGTTGTCTGTCGGTAATGCCTGCACACATGCGTGTTTGTTGAACACAGAATATACAGAACCAAACAGACTAAATTGGAATGCATTAAAAACGAGTTCATGCGAATGCAACCACGTCGCTAAAACAAGAATTTTACGTAAAGATTGATGAGGGAATGATCAGGAGCTAATTCCATTGAAGGAGGGAGGACCCAAGCTCTAAATGTTGATATGATACAGATTTGCTAGTGATTTTATGTTACCAAAATATTTCATACAGCTTTTAAACGTCAAGTGATTCTCCAGTATTTGGCGTACAAATTTGATGGGAATAATTCTCGAATACTGACAGTTGGACGAGTAAGTGTCCTGCCATGTCAACCAGGACTTATCCGGTTGTCAAATGTGAATAGTCTACAGTTTGGATGTGATGATCGGAATAGTAACCGGATTTATCTCAATCCGGGATGGATGGGCAGAGAGGAGAGAGGATAAATTGTACATATTCGAGTGAAGAATGAATAAACTAGATGTAGTGTGATGAAGTTCTCTGAACTGTGAAACCTGTCCCTTTTGAATCTGTCCGGTTATGGTGTGTGTGTGTGCTCGTTTGATGTCACTTCACAAATTTTGCAATGTCCCCCAACGCAAACGCGTGGGCTGTACCTCTGAATTCGTTAAAGGAGAAACACACGAAACGTTTTATCCTTCCAGGTCGTTTTTTAAACCTGTCATTTCCGTTCATTCCAAGTTCAGTTTGGCAGACGGACTTAAACCAAATGGTTAGTCCATTGCGGCCTTTTCCTCAGATAATGTTTTCGGCTATACCCGAATTAAGGTCGAATGGCATCGATATACTACTACCACTCGATGAATCTGATGCGACACATACTTAATGGAACTTCCCAGTAGGAAGCAAAGAAAAAGGATTATCGAGCGTTTCTCAAAATTGTAGCAACCGAAAAAAATGATGGCCTTTTTCCATGCTCTATCTTTCACAAAATGCTTTTCGTTCGAACGTTATTCATCGAATATAAGCGGTTCGTATTTCGGTTAGCGCTCCATAGGATACGAAAACAATAAGTAAAGAGGATAATTAATGTAATATCTTCACTAATGGGTCAGAACATGTATCGATAAGCGTTTATTCACTTTGCGGTGTGAAAAGAAACCACACCGAAGCATACACGTTTATTGTCTTGAAACATGTTTAATTCTCCTACTCCCAAACATAGGAGAGTCTAAAATGTGGCTTTTCAAACCACCTGTTGAAAATACCTTTCAAAATATCTATTAAACCACTATATTACCTTTCCATTTAGTCACAGGGCATCTCCAACTACCTCCATCCAAACGTTTACCAGGCCGCCGAAAGTACCTTTGACAGCACAGTCGCTGCACCTTGCAGCTGCAGCGATGGATACANATACATCGGTAGGGCCAATCGATCGCTGTTAAGTACAGCTTCCTGCAATCGCTGCAACAAGTAGACAGTCATCGTGGTAGCGTACCAGTTTTCAAGAAAACATTTGCAAAATATCGTCCCCTAACCTATTCTCCGTTTGACCGGAAAAATTAAAAAAGGATGATAAATTTACGAAAATGGTCAGCGTCATTAATCACGCTCAGTTTATTTACTGGCGTGAGCGCTCAATCTCTGACGGCTTCACTTCCTGATTGTCCGAAGGGATTCGTGAGCACCACCCAACTTGGCTGAAAACCGGAACGAGTTACTCACTCACCAGTCCAGTGGTTTCACACTCTGCTGGAATAAATCGCACTGTGAACGTGGCCGAAGTTCCCCCCCCCCCTGTATAAAGTTCGGGGCAAATATCGAGGCATGTTCGTTTTCGGATCCTGTCCACGACAGAAGCGGTGGGAACTCGTTTGGAAAACCTCCCATCTGTATGCCCAAAAATAATTTGTGCAGTCGCTGGCCCACCCAAAACACACATACACACAAAGCAATTTTGAAGATCGGATGCTTGAACAATCAGCCATGTGATCATTGTGAATTCGATTGGCGATGTCATGATCAAATCATTTTTGTTTGTGATTTTATTTTATCTTGATTTCCCAAAACCGATTTTATTCACAAGTAGTGACAAAATAGTGGGATGCATTGGCATGAATGAGTCACTGAGAACGAGTTTTCTTTTACACTATTCTGTTGTTTTCTTTTTGAATGCATTTCATCTATCATCCTTATATACTAAAAGTAAAATGATAAGAATCTAGTTTCAGCACATCGTTCGGAAGAGACTGTATCACAATACCTCATGATTTATGTCCAGAACGATTTCGTTGCATCTGAACATGGTGCATACTGCAGAAATCGCAATGTTTACATAGGGCTTTACTGTAGAAGACACAGTAAAGTGAAATACAATAAAACGGATAACCATTAAAAGGAGTAAAAGAACCATATTACCCGGGCACATCACAAGAGGTCTCAATGTTTTGGCACCCGAGAGTGACTATTTCACACTACATCATCGATTGGAAGGAGCGGGTTATCTATAAACAGATTATGTGTTCACATAAGCTTTGTCTTAGTGAATGGTCCTCACCCTCCTTCGGTGTTCGTGTTCATGTGTCGTGTTTTTTGCTATCACTAGCCGTGTTTTCTTTGTCTCACTGAATGTAAAAATCCCTTTGATTGCAGTTCATGCATGTGTACAGATGCAGCAGCAAAACGACATGGATAAATTTGGAAACCCATGTTTCTGAATTCTGTTTTCAAATTTTCTCTATCGCGGATACGAGCTATTGTGCGTTATAATTTTGCATTGTTTTGAGGATACCACCTGTGGTCCACATTACGCAGCCTCTATTGGCTGTTCATCATGGCGATGCACTTGTGAATCTTAGTTCTACAATTTTAGAAACTTACAAGTTTCCCATTACCGTTCTACCTATTTCAGTGAATCTGTTTGGGCAATTAACAACATATTGATAAGGACATGCTAGTGGTCCATTTATCGTGTGCTAGATTGTGGCCTCACACACCCCATCCAAGGTTGCACCATTCCGCCAACTTCTTCAGTCCCAACTAATCGCAAATTATTTCCAAATGTAAAACATTTAGATTAATAAATCGAAGCTGTTCCGAAAAAAGAACCGCATATTTGGTCTGTACAATGCGCTTTGGTAACAGGATTTCACTTGACGCATATTGCTGTTCACGGTCGTTAGCTGCATAAACCCCGACCGTGTCAGATGATTCAAAATAAATCATCCCGTACACAATTGTCAGATCTGTCTGGGTCTGGGAAACCACACAAGTGTCACTTCACTGGGTTGGATGGTGAGATAGCTCTGTGGATTTGTTTTGTCTATGCACAATTCAATCCCAATCGAAGTGTCTGGCTGGAAATACCCCAAAATGAGAGTTTTTAATATAATTTCGAGAAAACTTTATGAGAAATAAATGACTTTAAAACACCAGTGTGTTGTTTGCGCTTTACTCTCAAACTGACATACTGACATTGTAATTGAGCCGTATCGGCCAAAGACGGATTATTGAAGAGCTCAGTTCGTATCTGAATGAAGCACCTTGTTGAATCTTCGGTATGGTTCCATGTTGCAAATTTTGATACCGCAAATTAACTGTCATAGAATTGCTGTATCGAACCTCGGTAGTTCATTGATTTACAGAGCAATGGAAGATGGATACATGATACTTAACAACTTTGGCATCATTTTGGTGTTTCATTCTCGTAAGCGTGGTCGGTTGGATGAGATGAGAGAAAATATTTCATGCTAATTTGTTGATTTATCTCAATCGTTAGATGCATTCTTCTTAGCCGCTCCAGGAGAAACCGAATAAATGATAATATTTCTCTAAAAGATGCTAAAGTATTTCGCTGATAAGAACATGACAACGGTTGATCAACCATCACAAGTAAAATGGGATTGTTGAAAGAAAGTCGGAGCGAGAAAAGAAAAATCATGTTGAGTGGGAAACTGATTGAATGTCAGTTTGCAAAATATCAACCCGCGCAGACAAAAAAGGTCAGTCCTCCGAAAGAGTGAGAATTGTTTACGGGGGCAGAGTGTCAGCGCGGGCGCACACACACACACACACACACCTGCACACTAATTTTTCTCGTTTCGATTCTAAATTTCCCTCTGTGGTAAATTTTTACATTCATTAGTATGACGAACACAATTAAAAATCAGTAGGCTCCCTGAATATGTGTAAATTTATCATGTTCGCGAAATGCATTTTCCTCCAACTGGTACGTATAGTAGGTGTTTGGAGACTCACACTATTTGACGTCGTTTCAAACTGGAATGATCCCCATGAAATAGGTTTGGCTTTGAATTAAAAATTATTCGACAGTATCAAAACGTAATTGAGAGTGAGGCTGTGATGGAAACATCAGAGGATTCGCTGATACGAAAAAAACGAGAAAGTTTAGTGGAAGGCATTTATAAGATTTTTCATCCAATCAGCTTTTCTCTACTTTATCCATTTTCGTCTAATCTGAACGGAAGGAAACTAGATGATAGTTTACACGGAGGAGTATTCTATTGAAACAGTTTGATACTTCCAAATGCACAGTATCCGATGTTTACGACATACCTCTGGCATGACACACCAAGCTAGGTGGAGAATGCCATCGTCATAAAATGAGAATTTTCACGATACATGGCCGACATATGTTTAAGTTAACCGGTCATATATAGCGTTGAGCGTTATGCATAAGCCGGAGAGATTACCGTTTCCGAGACACTTCAATAAACAGAATGCTATATTTGTAGAACAAAAGGGATTTATTTTAGCTTGAACGCTAAATATGGCTTCCACCTGATGAGTATATTTGAGTTTGCATCGCTTCTGGATTCACGCAACGAAAGAATTTGTAGAAAATCTACCGTTTTAGGAATTCGAAAATGTCTAACGGACACATGAAATACGATCAATTGGAACGCTCTTCGTGTCATCCCGGCATTTACCCAGTGACTTTCTCACTAGCGGGTCTGAAGTGTTTCATGCAACAGGCTCACAATCACAGTATCGAATTTAACTAGAATCTGTTTAATTATTTGAATAATTTGACTTTAGTGTGAAGTAGTTAAACTGTTCCAAGCAATATACAACTCATGAAAACAGACTGTAATGAAGCACGTACGCTGTCGTCTCGTAATCTTTATTGACACGTGTCACTGCAGAGTGTCACACAGATAGTGGGTTGGTTGTTTGGCACATCATGCTCCATTCTGTCTGCTCGCGTCTAAACCGCAGATTATCATTTCCGGATTATTGCCCTACTGAAACGTCAGTGGGAATGCGTAAATGTTACTCGTATTCTGTTGCCACATTAAAAACCACACCCAATTAGACTAGCAAATAACGTCGTCAGTGAAGTTCCATAGATCAAATTTGATCTACATTTTGATACCATTGGATTATGTGAAAAAGTAAATGTTTATGATCTGCAGTCATCGTTTCATGAATGACGACCTTTGTAAAAGGTCGAAGTCCTCCAGTCCCCTTTATATATTAATTGATTAAGGGCTACAGAAACTATCAACAACGCATAGCAGAAATGTATCCCATCTGACAATAAACAATTTGATCAGGGTAGTTGACTGCAGTTCGCTGGACATTCTTTGTTATTACTGTCAGATCTCAACTGCTGCCTAAGTTCTATTGAAGAAAGCATTTGAGCTCACTTAAACGCGTAATTTTTTTTCTTTTTTTCATTTTACTTCCTTTTATTGAATATACAAAGATACAATTTTCAGGAAGAGGGAAGCGGCCAATCAGAGGGCTGCCATGCAACACACAAACGGGGAAAGTCAGGTGGCGGTGGTGGTGGCGGTCCTCCGGGGTGATAATTGGTGACGTTACCACCGGGCCACCACCGCCCGGATCTGCCCTGAAAAGAAACTGGTGGGTACAGATGAAACCAAGGCATTTCATATGCATTAGCGGATATTCAGATCCTGAATCAATTGGTTTATTTCCCCCCCAGTGGTGAGAGGACCTTCAATCTGTAGTTCCATTCGAAACTCTTTTTTTCTGACTGGATGAACTACAAACTGAAAGATTTTATCAGTTCGCCCTTATTCGTCGCCTCGAGCTTTTGTTGTATTATTGACACCAGTCTGCAACACCGGAATGGATATTAGTGATTGCTTATTTTGGATCAGTCTAGGACATTCACTCGATGGGAGTGCAAAACTGATGATTGTGTTATTTTTCTTGGATTAAAATGTAACCGGTAAACATGAATTTCATCCACATGTAGGCCACACCAGAGTCTTAACTCTATGTTTAAGATACGAGATGTGCATTTGACTGCAGTATCCCGTCTGTCTGGTTTATACGAAAAGCTCATTTCAAAGAGCCCAAAATTTAACCCGTTGAGGACAGTCGACAAACCAATGCCCGCTTGTTTGGTTGCCAGAATATACCACGAAAGTGCTAGTTATCGATCGGAAAGAAAACAATGCTGGTTACGAAGACCAACAGAGGTTTGTTTACTGATAATCGATAGGCTCCTTGATTATCCAATCCGAATTACACGACAACAACATGGTGGATTCAGTACCATTGATCAGTTACAATGAAGTAAACAGTACAGTTGAACATAATGCAGTACAAATTCAATGCAATCATAACTTGGCGGTAATCATGATCATCTGATCGTTTGATGTTAAATAAGTTTGTGCTTCCCTATGGGACAGAGCCGGTCGCGTATCGATTAGATATGCGCATCAAGTCGACGTAAATGCGGTGCGCATATGAGGCTGATACCATTTACTCAGAAAACCGTAAGAAATTTAGAACTACGGTTAATTGGTCGGCTCAAAACATGGAAAACTCAAGTCATTCTACAACTGAATGTGTCGGGTAGCAAGCGGTGGGAAGAAACAACAGAAAACAATATCAACAGAATGACAGACAAACTGGGGTAGGTCAAGGGTTAATATAATTGGAGGGATAATTGATTCTGTGCGTCATAACATGTGACAACTACACTAGCATATCCGATATAGCGTTGGACAAAAATGCCGAAATGAAAATCACCGAAATCGATAAGATCGATACGAATTCCTTCAAGGATCTTGTACTGGTTATTCGGAAGATCTAATACCGATTCTGAGTGTCGAGGAGGATAATTAGCCCAATTTTTGCTAAATACAAAGCGTGTTCAAATTTCACTTGCAGTTAAATTCACCGATAAATTAATTTCGCCTATTCGCCGAGCTTGGTAATTTGTTTGGAAACGTGTCATCACTAGACGAGTTGACATTATCAGTGCTTGTGAAGTAGCAGCGTTCTGCTTATACCCGTTCGTTTATATATTTGGTCTTCTCCACCGATTATTTTGGTCCCCTGGTCTCACTGTGTTCGACTTGGTTCGCCGTTGAACTGGTGCGAAGAGTTGAGGGTGGGAGAGAAGGAGGCTGTCCTTTCGTCCCCATTGCAGTTTCCGTCCATTCTCGGGTCACGGGGTGATCTGTTTTGTTGCGGCATTTGATTCTTCGGTTGCATTGGTGTGTACACGTGTTCCGGTTCTATGTACCTGTTTATTGAGTTGATGGAAGGGTGCTAGGCCTCGAAAAATTCTCTGGCGTGTTTTGGTCGGTTTTGTTTGATAATTCTCACTAATTCAAAGTCAAATTGATGTCCTTCCTGATCTTCGTGGAGGGAGATTAACGATATTGCGTCATGTCTCCTGACTGCCGCTTGGTGTTCACGGATCCTTGTGGACAGTTTCCTCCCAGTTTGTCTGATATAGTGTTTTCGGCAGTTCTTGCAGTTTATCT
>UZAN01040605.1:0-42906 GCA_900618425.1 Echinostoma caproni
TCCTGAAAGGTGATTGGATGACATGAAACTGTACCTCGTCGTGCATGGATTGCGGTCACGGAAGTCTGGATCACCACAGCCTAGTAAATCGAATTCGGTGCGATAGCGAGTTCGTGTTCGATGCATTTCCAAATGCGTGAAAACTTGGTTCTGGGTTACTGACCCGCTCACTCCATCCCACGTCGGCCAGACTACGTAAGCATGGGTTGTCGAAAACCACTAAGCGACGGATATATTCTACCCAAAATTTCAAGTTCTCACAATCGTAAAACAGAAAGGATCAAGGCGCGAGCTGTAACATATCTCATAAGGGTTTCTGTGGTGATCCAGACATACGTGACCGCATTCCAAGTACGACCAGGCACAACTTCATGCCATGCAATCAACGTTCAGGAAGCTGAACCAATATTACACTGGGCAAACATGAAATCAGAGTTAGTATATGTGATGCGCCTGCGCAGACGTTTGCGTTATTGGATAATGGTCCCTGAACCGATGATATGGCCTATTGCTTTCTAATAAATATGCCCTATTTCCATGAACAAACATTGTCACTTGCTGCTACCAATTCCATGTGTGTTTCCATGATATCCGTAGTTCAGGTTGGAGCCAATCCAGTTTTAAGTATTACAGTACCGGTTCTCGTACTTCTATATGCAATACAGTTCCGATTGCTACAGTTTCACAATCCAATTACATTGAAGTGATGGATGGTAACATGATAACTTATTCGAATTTGTGATGATGGATGAATATCAAATCATAACGATTGAACAGTATTTGTCGGAAGATCAATGCAGATTTTCCGACATCAATTAAGAACTGAAATTCCTTGTCTCCATCGGTGTCAGGCTCCGTGTAAAAAAAGCCACGAAAATGCTTGAGTTATCGCATGCATGGGCTATATGTATGAAGTAATCAGCCATATTTTCATGCACCTTCTGTTATGGTGTGGTGATCCAGGCCTACGAGATGACGCCTACCCTGGAGCGGCGCGTTACAAATTTTGGACACCTGCGAGCAATCAAATTTCAAAGTAACGTCAATGACGCGCGTACGTGTCACTGCTTCTGATTACACAGCATAAGCAGATCATGCCAGCCAATCCGAGACAGTCCAGTCGAGACAGAAGCAGAATGATGCAAGCAATACTGGAGTGCGACTGGTGGAAGTCTGGATAACCAATGATCTTCTTGTGTACGTATTATTAAATCACCCTCATTTCTTCCAATAAACGAACTACCATTCTTGTGACGCTTTCCTCGCGTCTCAGTTACGTGGGACAGTTCGTGCTAGTACGTTTGCGGTCCAGTGCTTACGTGATCCAGTCCGTGACAACTGATCTTTGATTCGCGTTCCGTGATTCGTATTACGTGGTCCGTGTTCGGAATTCAGTGCGCATTACTACTACTACTACTACTACTACTACTACTACTACTACTACTACTACTACTACTACTATTACTACTACTACAATCATCACATTTTCATATCACAGAAATAAAGAAAATTGTCTCAGTTTGGTTCCGTTTAACTTACTTATTTCATTTCAACCCAAGATTTCTCCAATTATGCCATCAGTTATTATTTAATTACGTTTTTACTAGCTCACGTATCACCCTTAGATATCAGACATTTTTAGTTAATTCTGTTCTCTGTAAGATCACTGCACACTTATACGACAGGTTCCTTTATAGCCGGCCATTGTGAATTGGGACTTGCCCCTTTATTATTTTATGAACATTGCATGCCCTTCGTTCACTCCAGTTCACGTTGCTATTCCTTCCTTTGGAGCACATTCTTTGCCAACTTTGTTTTTATCTTGACAAACGGTAATCATTTTTTAACGAGTACCTATCAGACGCATCGACTGGAAATTGAAATTCATTACAATTGAGAGTGAATTGGAAGCACTTATCGATTTCCTCGTTCATCAAACTGTCATGATTTCGACAATAATTCTTCACGGTTGGTTTTATGCATTTTGTTACAATAGAGCAGATAGTCTCTGGTCATCCACAAGTAGATCTTCACAAAACTAGTATAATGTGACCTAACAAAAGAGTTACATAATGTAGAAACTTATGATGTAGAGCTCATTAACGCAAATTAGGCTACTGAACCGCTGAAGGTCTACCGGGGTGTGGGAAAGGAGGCTACAAAGAATTGAGTTCAATCTGACTAAAAAAGGGATTGATAGAATGATAGATATACCAATGGTTGGGAAGAGATTTTAGGCTGAGAGTAAGCGCAGTTTACCCCTAAAATACTGCTTGCAACTTTCTGCTTACCCGGTTGATGATACCTAAGATTCTTTACGCTGAATTGATTAGTTATCACCGTAAATTTGTTTGTAAGCAATGTTCACCTTTATCATGTGTTGTTCCATGTAAGCATGTATTGATTTTTTGGTGCATAAATCCTCATTCGTCTGTCGGTTACAGAGAAACAGAAATAAATCCTCTCTAAAGGAGCCAAGAATAGAGATGTTAAAGGATCGATTCGAAGCTCATGGTTCCCTCTATTCTCTACACTTGTTTATAGGTGTTCATTGATCTCGTGAGATACAACTCTCGTTTGGGAAACACTTTTCTGTTTCCAGTATCACATGTGTCTATCAATAGTTATGAGTGAAGAGCTTTATATCTAATGGACACGCTCAGGGCAGTTCATGCAGCACACGGCAGGCTGTGTAGGACTGCGCGGCTCGTAGTTAATACGTCAAAATGACAACAAACTATCGGTCCCATTCAAGGATATGTCTGCGGTTCAATTATCCGCCTGTTGTGAGACGCAGAAATCACGTGATAGAGTCTGTGTATGTGTGTACATTTGAATGGTTAGAATGTGGTTTAGATTAGGTTGTTGACCATGACAGTTTCACTGATTACAACTATCCTCCTCAGGATCAACATGAACCACAATGAGAATGGAAGCCCACAAGCTTCTGTGACAAAAGCTTATCCGACTATAAGTCGATCTGGAAAGCAAGCGTGCGACCGTAAGTCAAAGTAGTGCATTCTTTTTCAACTAGGTTGGGCTGCATAAATTTACACATTGATTGAATTGCAATGACAACATTTACAATGAATTTGTGTTATAAAATGAACTGGCAAATTATTGTGTTCACATAAGATTCAAACGTAGGTTCAAGACTTGTTCCTCATCTATTGTGAGTATTTCTCTCGATAAACTGAAACACAAAGTATTTGCACCCCTCTGGGTTGATGACACGAACTTCTCTTGGAAGATTGTCAATAAACAACAGCCCATTGGGTAAAATAATGCTCTGATATCCTAAAGCGAAAGAAATAGAAGGAAGGGTTGACTGAACCGGTAAAACCAGAGATTGTATGCTCCTGACTCCATGCGTCAAACAAAAGAAGGGACAGATCATGCAGCAGTTGAGTGATATATCATTTAGACGAAATCGGGTAAGGGTTGAAAAAGCTGGGTGGTGGTGGTGCAGTGGCTTATTCACAATCACCGGCGTGCTTTGGACTCTGTGTATCGAGGTTCAAGTACCGCCACCGCCACCTAACTTTGGTGGAAGACAGTTTTGCCGTTGTCCGGTTCTATACAACGCCTGACCTAGCGGGGCCGTATGTGGTTCGCCACTCCAAGTCCCGTGGGGCTTAGGTTGCCGGTTACCATCACTGAACAACAATTCTTCGTGACTATGAGGTCCGCTTCATATGCTGTTCATCACACACTGATGTTTAATAAAAAAGCGTTTTCTTTCGCGTAAACAACAATTTTCCGTGATGAACAAGGATTATCGAACCGTTTGAGCAGTATTGGGGAAACAAGTCTAACAATGAATGTTAAATTATGATCAGACACGAGCTGTAAGCTGGCTAATTAAAAAAAACGAACTTGAAAATAAAATAAGGTAATTCAAGCCGAGCTAGACTAATATGGATTCTTATAAAGAACTGTGCATTCTCCGTGTGAAGGATATTTCCAAAATTGTAAGTATTCAATCTTACCGGGTATTTTAATCTGTATCCTAACTTGTCAAGCAGATACATTCCCCGATCCATCACATGTTTTATCAAGTTTCCCAATAGCTTGTTTAACTCCTTAGTGTGAGCATTTCTCACGTGCCTTACCGTTCTAACTCACCGTCAACAATTATCCGCATCACGTAACAAATTGTGTATCCATCATGACCGTCCTCGATCGTCACTCATGCCATATATATCGTTCCCTTACATCTCATTTTCCTTTCTGCTTAGAGTGTAACATGCCATCCCGTATTACCTAGATCACCCGATCTGGTCTTGCTTCTCTTTGGACTATGAAACTAGTGATAGCCTCGGTGCTCCTGACGTATTGTTGATGATAATCTCTACTACTACTTAAACATTGCTACCGTTTCACACGAATCGCAATCCGCTTTGGTGACCGCTTCGCGAATCTTACTGATATCTTGCTCTTGAGCTATGATTGCCGCACCAATTAGGATTTTTAGTACGCTTCTTCATTAAAATTAGTTGTCAGATTTCTTCTACATGTAACACTGGATGATGATCTGGTACATAAATGAAGTCTTAAACATTATGCACACTATGGAATAAGGATTGGTTGCTAGTGATAATAATGGCAATAATAATAATAATAATAATGCGTTTCTACTCCCTACAGAGTCCCCACAATAGATTTCAGTAGTATTGATTTCAAATCGGGATGGCCCGAGGGACGAGTTAATCCCTATGTCATCAACGGAGAGGATTTTCTTGAGTGCGGTCCTAGTATTGATAACGAAATATTAGGATGAATGAGCTGCAACCATTCAGTCTTGAGTTGACTCGCGAATCATGGACTTGTACGATCAAAGCCNATCAAAGCCCAGCCAAGCAAAATATATATATATATATATGGCATTTGTCCGAATTCAGATTCTAGGCCAAGGAAATCACAGTATGACAATCTTTGTAAAAAGAAAAGTTATGTGATTTGCTCTTGGGCACAATGATGCCAGATTGTCCAGGCAAAAGCAGGTGAATTTTTTTGGGGAATTGATAACCCAAGTTTTAGACCAGCCAAAGCAAGATAGCGAGGTGGTGTGTGAAAACAAAAGCATTAGTGGCCATTGTCCAGTTGATCGGATCGTACTCCATTTTTGGACGGGGTGGAATGTTCAAGGTGCCCAAAGCACCTCGATGCCCAATCGAGCCAGCGATCGCTGCCAAAATAAAGAGAGTGTAGGCATGGTTCCAACATCTTTCGGTTGGCTTAGGATCAGAGTTCCAGCCAACACCCCTGGATCAACTGACACTAGTTCAACGTACCGCTTATAGCCCCAGATGTCGGTTTTTCGTTTTCTCGTCTTGTTGGGGAAACATCACCGCCAAGGGAAGGTAGTGAGTAGGGCTTCTTCAATTGAGGCTGTTTGAGGCACTTGATTGTATAGGTGCAAGTTGAGGTTGACCAATTACAACCCGAGACACCCGTCCCAGACCATACTGAAGGTTACGGATTCAACATGCATCTTCAACAACGATAGTTGAGATTAAAATAAGGACAGCATACAGAGATAAAATCAGCATTCTCTGTGCTCGATGCTTCTCACAACATTCTACTCAGCGGTTGTGGGCGCTTACATTTCGTGCAATTAGATTTGGCGTGGGTGACGAGGGTGTTGGCTACCGAGAGGTTGTGAAAACAAAGGTAGATTTAACTGCGTATCTGGTACTCCCAACGTTCCACTTGAGGAGTCAGCTGTTAATGTTACCTTTCGAGGGGAGTTACAGAATCACTCTCATCTTATCTGTCCCTGTTATCTTTTCTCGTGTACCATTGAATCGGGAATGCTTTGAGATTAACCCTTTTGAATATCCGTTAAAAGGCAAACATTTTCTACTCATGCCACATTCGTTACTCAGGTACTCTTCTGTGCAAATCTGTTGCGCTCTGTTGAAAAGCTTGCGAGCTACACTAATCCCATATCCGATTGGAACAAATTTATGGTTAAATTATGATATTACCTGTCCCTTCGATGTGTTACTTAAGGGTCTAATGGCTGAAAAATAACCAATCAAATGTGCTAGAACAAACCGACGTGTTGTGAGGAAATGACTGGATAAGTCGATCGGTTTTGATCGGCGGCGAATATGGTGAGGAAAGCAGGGAGAGAGGGGGTGATCAAGTAAACGCCGACGATGCTACGGGTCACGGGTGAGGGAGACAAAGTTTGCCGGACCCTAGGCTCTCCACAACTTGTTGAGAGAGAGGTAAAACTTAGCGTTGGGCGAGTGGTGACACATCCGCAGGTCAACTAAGATGACTTCATGAACAGTTGGTAAGGTCACAAGCACACCGGGTGTAAAGAAGACGAGACCATGAGTGGAAATCGGAACGGAATCAACTCCGTTTACCTGATATGAGACCGAAGTACTATCGATATTCGCGAAGAGTGCCGCTGTCTGTTGTTGGCTATCAAACCAGAGATAGGAAACAAAGGCAGTAGCGGTGTTCGATGGCACGGAAAAGGGGAGAATAAACAGACAATCTACAGCGCTTGATCATCACCTGTCAATTTCATCGCATCATTGATATACAGTGCGATAGCCTCATCGTTTCTCCTCGTCTTGTCCCTCTCACCCATGGCCTCAAACAATTAAATTCCCTCTGACAGACTCCACTGTCTGTTTGCATCAGTTCCCGCGGATTTGCGCAACTTATAAACCCTCAACCGGACACAAGACTGTCTGTCTGATTGCCGATTCTTAATGTTTGTGATGCTCTTGTTATCAACTGTTGTCCTGCCTTCTGAGTATGACGCTCCTGCTGTGCATGCCAAAGATTCGAGGCTGTGGACAAAGTGTGTGTGGATTATCGCTCGGGCTAGCCGGGTAAGCATCACATCCGTTATTTCAGTTGAACCATCCGATCGATTGTGTGATTATCGGGCCGGCACAAGGGGAGGAAGATCCGATGCTGCTTAGGTATTGGTAGATAATCACCATAAAAGGGAATTCTTTGTGAAGTGATGCGCTTTCTGAAACATTCGGAATGAAAACAGCAATGATGATACAGGACCAACGCTTGACTCTTATAAGATACATGCACTATTTTTTGAAGCGGGTTCGGTTAAAACGGATTATTGCATTAAACCGTTCTCAGTTTCTCCTTCTAGCCACAACGAAGACAGTTAGTACCCATTTTCACAACCTCCATATGTTTGTGCTCAAAACCAATTTGTACGAGCACTCAAGTTCCCGTGACCGGATTGCCAACCAGTGATCGATCAAGGAATACCAGAACAAATGACAATTGGAAGCCAATTATGATGCAAAAATTTTTGAATACTTTCATTACTTTCATTTTTTCATTGTAAATCTTTATCAGTTATTTCGAGGCGTTTGAATGGACGGTACGAGTGGATTAGCACAAACCGACCCAACGATACATGCAGCTATAATGAACACTAATAGAACCGTACCACCCAGCAGATAAGTGAGCAGTAAACGAGTGCGCTGGACTGCGGTACTCAAAGCAAATTCCAGTCGAACCGGAAGGAAACACCACATGAAAGTAGTACTATCCGGCAGTCCGACCAGGGAGAACACTGAAGATGGGCCTTCAGGTGACGGTGTGCATTTGATTCAAATAAAAAAGCAAAGACTGTGGGCAGCTCGTCTATTTATAAACAGTTCGGGGACAGACCAGGAATGACCTTGAAAATTAGCTCGAATGTAGAAAATGATGGAAAAGTGGACCAATGAGGATCGAATATGATCAGTGGTGAGGTGTGAGTCATTCTTGGTTCCGAAATCAGGAAAAGTGATAAGAGAAATAAGAAAAAATAGAAGGAAATATTCACTTTTATAGGAAAAAATGTTCTTTACCCAATCGTGTTATCAGTGATGTACACTTACATTGTGTTGGAATGATATGATGAAGAAACTAAAAATGTGCTTGTTTAAGAATTTTTCTGTTATGAAAGAGGTTCTTTAGAAACTACCAAGTACATGAAATTCGATCACTGCTATGACATGCAGACTGATTCTGTATATTTTATGAGCCTCATTTTCTGTTACTGTTCACGGGGTGTTGTAAAACCATTTTCAATCCTTCCGGGATCGTATCGGGAATAAACTTGATTTCGGTCAATCAAAAGCTAATGTAGTAGCAAGACAACACCTACAGAGACAGGCACAGCATTTCATTAGCCCACATATTGTTGTGCGCAAAACATTGTACGGAGCTGGGAGTAAGTTAGCAGGTTTTCTGGATGCAGTGTGGAATCAGGACGCGAAACCAGAGAGACTGGGGAACATCAGTGTTTGTAACAAACGTATAGCTGAAATTCTCTTTCGGCATTGGTGCATAAATTGAAGATTGGTATGCCTTGCACTTGTTAATTTAGCTTATTTCTCATGATTATTGAATATAAATTCACAGAGTAAATGCTCAGACAGCAGATGAATAAAGACTGCTTAAAAGAAATATAGAAACGAAGGGTTGGAGGACAGCGTTAGAGCAATTCGGACTCTTAATTTCCGGATCGGTTTAATGTCAACCGTAACCGCTTGATCCACGCCACAGTTCAAAGTTAAAGTTTTATTATGCGAATCCGTTATAAGCTCATGCGTCTCTTGTCCCCATAGGATATTTACACAGTTGAATTGCTTCTCAATGAAAAAAAGTCACTTGTGATATAGATTTCCTATGTAGGAGATAATCGATAATGTACTCTCGAACGAATTTGTATTCATTTTAAGTTGTGTAGCAATGTGACGTGTACCAGGGTTTCATCGAGTCTCCGCTTGAAGGATTCAATATTTGGTGCACAAACGACGTGAGATGGAAGGATGTTTCAGGTACTGCATACTCTGACTGCAAAAGACTAACGCCGGCATTCCATTCAGCATTTTGGAATCAGTAACTTGATACGGTGTCCCCTATGGTGTGCATTGTTGGATAACGTGAGCAGCGGCCGAAATGAATGGTTTGCATTCTGCAGTATTTGTTTCATCAAAATCAAGTCTCCTCGAAGTCGGCGGTACAGAGCAAAATATCGTCCCAATGAACATACTCTCTCCTCATAGGTGAGGTAATGCAATCCCTTGACCATTTTGGTGGCCATCCTATGTGGACGCTGGAGCATCTTGCGATCACATTGCAATCATAGACTCCCAGCGTGAATAGCGTACTCTGTGGGCGGTTGAATGTACACTAATAGCAAACGTGGGAACAGTACTGATTCAAACCAGCCTAAGCGAGCCGACATTCTCCACAGCAGCGGACGAAGCCCTGGTGCTCAATTCCTTTTGAGTAAGTATTCCTAAGTCCTTTTTACATGAGGCAGCTGCTGTGGTAGCTGCTGATACCCTAGGAACCACGAGAATCTTCCCTTGTGGCGTATGGATAGTACGTTGCATTTAGAAACATTAGAAACATTCATTAACTCTTTGATAAGCTGCGTCAAATGTTTCTTGAAGTGTTAGAGAGCCATCGGGTTCTGTTACGGTATTCTCCTACATTGCACAAACAGTTGCATCATGCACAAAAATAGTAGTAGATTTTCTCTGACACTTGTTCTATACTGAGAAAACTGCAACGCTTAAAACCAGTACACAGTGATCGAGCTTACTGAAACTAGTTCCCCTGTTCCGGTTCCGGAGTCTTCTTATATGTCCCATCTTTTTTGTGATTGCATACCTCGTACGTTATTTTGTTCTAAAAATATTTTTCTGCTCGTTTGCATTTTACTATCACCTACTGGATATGAAACGCGCAGTCAGTCAATTTTATTCTAAACTGAATGCTAAATTGAAAAGTGCCATTCCCGGTGGAACTTGTAAAGCACATCGTAAAAACTAACTAGATGGCAATAACCCACGTAATTTCTTCCGTTTCATCACCTCTGCCTACGTCTTTTTCCTACTCCTACACACTCCTTAAATATGCTATTTTTTTCTTGTAGTTCTCTTGTACTGCTAGTCGTGTTACCGTTAATGTTTTGTCCTGACAACGTGATCTTCAAAAAGGGGAAAAACATAATGGTTTGCCACGGACTTGTTTCTTGGGACTATGTGGGTGTTTGTCGTATCAGGATTGCTCAGATCCTTTCCTGATTACACATATATGTAATTTACACTTAGTGATAAGACTCCTCGGCACAAACCTATATGACTTGAGACGTGATAGTGAGAACGACCTTGAACAGTAATGACCTTGCACATGTTTAAGCAATCTAGGTGAGCGCGACTGATCAAGGAGCAGGAGTTTCGGCTTTCCTCGGTGCCAGTGAGGAGATCATTTCAAAAAGGATTATTATATTCATCTCAGACCGGCACAAATGGGGAATTCATTTGTATATCTAAATGGTTATTTCAAAGAAGTATCTCTTCATGTAGAGAGCAGATGAGGCATGAAATAAAAAGCTCGGAAGCACTAAACAGCTATTTCGACGTCGTCAGGTCTCATAAGCATTGTGAATATATTTACTCACCTGGGGAACGAACCCGGTACCTCACAGGCAGATTGCTAGAATACCCCTGAACGCCAGCGCTGAGATGAGCGAGGCGCAATGCCTCCAACCAGTTCGCAAAGATGAGTTGCATTACATCGTGTATATGGAAAATGCAAAACGGTCTGAGCAGCTGACCGGTGCTGGAGTGGGTTGTATGCTTGCGTTCTGGCTGTCAGGTCCCCGGTTCGATCCGTAGTTGGGTCAACAGATTCGCACTGCTGATTAGACACAACCAGGTCGAAACAACTGTATAATGCTTCCTAGCTTTTCATTTCATGTCTCATTTCCCATATACACGACGACTTTATCCCTTGAAAGGAAATGTCTATTTACTTGTTTCACATGGGTATAATCACGAATGAATTTGCTGGTGCTCCAAATCTCGGGGCGCCTGATATCAGCAACGCAAGCATATTGAGGATCCAATCGGACTGACCCTTCCGATTAGGATTACGAACGTTCAAAACACAGGATCACCAAAGAGCACATCAAAATGAATGTGTCATAGGAGGTATGGTTTTTGTCTGCTACCCAATAACGCACATTTGAACACTATTCTGCATGTACCCGGATGTCAAGTTGGGAGTAGTCTAAACGTGCAACAGTGATCCGTGCTATAGTTTGAAGTAAAACGATCTAACTGGTCGGTCAACAGTCAGTTGGGTGGTTTATTTGCATGAATTGTAGATAGTTTGTTTCTTAGGTGTGAGTAGCATCCAAGGAAAATAAAACAAATGGGCTCTGTTCCATATTTCGTTTACACTGTGCCCTCTTTTTCGGTTACGGAGAGTCAAATTACGTTTGACTGGGAAAAGAGAATACTCCGAGCCGTTTGTCCAATAGCGTTTTGAGAAAATCTTGAGTCTCATGGCCAAGCGGAAGGCTAAATAGGAAGAGGTATTTGTTGATAACGGTTCGGCCCAAGAGAAATGTGTTGGAAACCATATAACGCCGTTTATCAAAACTGTCGCTGTTCGAGAGAAGCACTATAAATATCAAGTCACTACGTATTTTTAACCGCGTAAAGCATATTTTTTCAACAGTCTCATTCAGTCCCGTTTGTTTTAATATTAGTTTACTGGAACGTGTGATTGGCGCAAATCAATCAGATAAAAATGTATTTGTCCGAATGATTGACTGAACGTTTATCCACTGCTCTTGGTTGGCTGACTTGTGGGAGCATCAAATTCTTATTGTTGACAGATTTAGTAGACGGTGAGTACATCAAGCATTCAAACCAATGGATTTCATGAGAACAACCTATCAACTGCAAAGTCCACGGGAGAAAAAGGTTACGAAAGTGAAGTTGTGCAACGAGCACAGGTGTCCACATGGCCCTAAAAACAAGAACTCATTTTCCCGTGTGAATATCTCTGTTCCACGTTGATCCATTCGCACTATGCACATGACGTTCTTGATTACATTTCCACATGTCGCCTGCCACCCCCGCAATCACATTTAACGCTCATCTGGTCACATACACTTTACACATTGTCTACCTGATCTACCCAGTCGTTTCACGTTCTGTTTATCCGTCAAAACATGTGGCACGTAGTGAACACACCCAGTCAACACAATCTATCTGTGCCCTTCCCTCTGCTCCGGATCGATCCTTCAACAGGCCACTATCTATGTGAATACCCGGTGCGCTCGAGATAGAGTAGCAGTTTAACTGGGATTTTATGTTATTCTCAGGCCTTGCCGAGAATAGTTTATAGCCATTTCACTAGGTTTGTGAAATAGGAGCTACGCTTAAAAATTCTCTCACGAGGAAATGATCAGTTCTACTTAACTATTCAAACTTACTTTACAAAATGTGAAAACAAAGGTACAGTTTTACTCAAGTCCCGCTTCAAAATATGAGCAACTTAAAATTGTCATTTTTATTATCATCAACACTTACTTATTTCTGGGCTATCGCGAAGTATGACTTACGTTCAAGTCCCAAGTATCCATTTTTAAAACCTGTATTCCTCATCTGTTTCCTTCTTCACGCAGTTGTCGTACCGGCTACATTCTGTTTCTGCACCACTTAGGTAAGGTAAAATAATCATAGGCAAGAAAAGTAGCTAAAAGAAAACGGGACAGCTAATCTCATCCCTCTGACAGTGATCTACGCCAATGTTTTTTATCACACTTTTGTATGCTGAACAGCAGGTGGGATGGAATCCCATAGTCACGAGGACCTGCTGTTCATGGATGAAAATCGGTAACCTAGGCCCCGTGGGACTTTGAGTGGTGAACCACATGAGGCCCCTCCAGGTTAGGCGTAGAACTGAATCGGACGATAGAAACGCTGTCTACCCCCAAAGTTGGGTGGCGATGGTGGAAATTCGGACTAAAGCACGCCGATAACAGTGACTAAACCACTGCACCACCGCCACTCTAATGTACCAGAAGTGACAGCAAATTCACCGAAGGGCGAGACGAGTAGAAATGAGTGGATGGCTGGACTGTATGACATGCACAAACGCACTTAAAAGTTCACTCGGTAAGCATCACACGTCCATTTCGCCAATCGTCCTCGCCCAATGTCGAGAAACAACTCATTACTTCACGCCATTGTGAAAGATTGAAAAGAACTTCTTTTTTCTACCTGTCTTGTTGCTAAAAAAAGTCAGTAGAACACGAATGGCTCCTCGATGACGGATAGAACGTATGCACTATCATGGGGATCCGGTAAATACATGCAAAGCGGAGAATAAACTAGTTGTTTTGATTCACGTGATCCCTAACGTAGACGATCCAGACAAATTTGAGTATCAAAAGAACCACCGTGCAGAATGGGAGGTTCATTAAAAAGCTGATTGGATGTCATTTTTTGCCATATCAATCACCTGCCTCGGATGTTTGAGGAGCCATCGTGGAAACGCTCGTGGACTATGAAACAATTCTGGAAAATGACCATGTTAGTATTGCAAGCGTGATATAAAAGTAGACGAGGAATATCGGTATTACGCCTCGGGCCGCTGTTAAACATTGTGACTAAATGGTGTCCGGATCTAGAAAACAATGCCAACATACTACTTCTCTCAACTCGAAATCCCCTCCCCTTTGCTTCTTCGCTGGTTCATAGTAACAGAACCGATTTAAAAAAGCCGACGATTCGAATCCAAGAAAATACCTCAACGGACACTCCACACAAATGCAAAAGGCTTCTTGAACAAATTTCCCATAGTGCAGCTGTGTTCGCAAACTGGTCAGTGGGATCTTGTTGCCATCACTAAAACTTGGTTGATAGCGTATATTCTGGACTACAAAGCGTACCTACCGGAAGTGTTTCTGCTCATACGGAATCGTCCTACTCGAGATGGCGGTGTGCTGCAGGAATCTTCAATACTCTCCTCGGTGCAGCCCTCGACCCACGTTGGTGCACAATGAGGCTGTCCAAAGATAGTAGTTGTTTGATCGAGGAAGTCTATCGCTCTTTGGCATCCTTATATATCTACCTGGTCTACATGCAGCCCCAGTCAATTGGATGGACAACGGATATCACCTACTTTGAACCGAAAGACAGCAGTCAAAAGCGTCACACGAAAGTGTGCTTGTGGAAACCGAACCACACTGAAATTTTACGCACATTTCTTTACCAGTTTAAATTGTGGATTTCTGGATGAACGGAAGCAACAGTGACATCACGTGAGAAGTGATTTTAATGGTCTGAATTCTGCTTCGTAGCGCAATTTTCAATCCCTTCGACAGGGAAAAATTGTACAGATTAATCACAGTTCTCTGTCTGTTTCTCTTCATGAATGTGTGCCTGTGTCTATGCACGTGTGTGTGTAGGTGAGTGGGTGGGTGCGATTGCGCTCGTGTGCGTGCGTGCCTGTGTGAGTGCATTTGTCAATGACTGGTTGTGAATGCGCAAGATGTTGATCCAAACCAGTTAAGTGAGACTGTGCGCATGAGAGGAAAATCGATGAAAGATTCACAATTTGGTTCCACGGTTTAAGGGAATGTATGATCATACTGGGTTGTTGAGAGTGTTGTGAATATCACTGTGACAAACACGGTCCGTTTGTTTGTTAGTTTGTTGGTCCAGAGAATGTCCTGGTATGCACCCCCTCTCCACCATCACCACCACCAACACCACTAACACCATCACCACTGCCACTATTACCATCACCACTAGCCATCAGGCGGGTTTGGTGGTGGGTGAGTGGCTCACGAATTAGAAAAGAGAGGAGGCGGATTTGCGTTTGATGTTGTTTTTACATGACATTTTTTGTTTTGAAATCGATCAAAATCATTTCTGCATATCATGTTCATGCTTCTGGTCGAGCTGAAAAGAGCTGATGAACGGGACTGAATGCAATCACAAACGACTGAGCTGTTTCTCCAAAATATGTACACAACAGAACTAAATTACATACATATATACTTGTATATTCTATGTACGTTGCTAGAAATGAAAGAAACGATGAGATTTCGTAGTAAAATAAGGAACAAAGATATGAATGTGATTGAGGAACGGGGAAAGAGGGATTTGAAGGAACAAGCGCATTTTTTCTTGAATTAGAAATTTAACAAGTATAGAGCTCCGTTCCTTGGAGGACGCGGTTGAGCAATTATTATTCATTTTGACCATGTGGACGAGGACGCTGAACAAGAGTTGGGATCCGTGAACCGATATTCCGGAGTGTTGATGGAAGACTGGTTGGATAAAATATACATATCACACACACACAGCTCGGGTTTTGTGCAAAGCACAACAAACGGAGCAATCACAATATATGCATTCCATTGTTTTGAATCTGAGAATGAGTGAATTTGGAGCGGGGAAGGGGATGTGAGTGGATCAGAAAGAAAGGCATTTGGGAAGCGGGTTACGGTGGTGCCGGACTACTGGCCCGCTTGAACACACCTCCTAGCCGAGGAAGTGAGTTATCGGATTCCGTGGATCGAATACGACCTCGTTCGTTCAAATGCAGATTGGCCGAATGTCTACTGCGTGAACCAAGATGACCACTGTGTTGTTTGGTCAGTGTGCGTCTGGGGGGCAACTGAAATTTCACGACCTTATGATCGCTCGCCTGCCTCGGTGAGTCCAAGTGGCTTGCGTTGGACAGGATAGAACCGTGGTTGCTTACATGACATCTATCTGTTGGACTGGTATCTGAGGTCACTATATCGTCACACATGACCAAAGTATTCAACGAGTCGTTTCTTGTTCCGGAATACTCACTGAAGTTCTTATTCAGAATGATCGGTTTTCCCGGATTCTCGGATGAGGGTGATAGTGAGGTTTGTGTGGGAATTGAGCGGGGGGATTTGGGAGATCTGAGGAAAGCACCAGTTGGCGATTTCATTTCCCTCACTTCAGTTTGAAGCGACGTGATGTGTCGCGTTATCCATTGAATATCTTTGCGCATAGTGCGCAATTCTTGATGAATGTGATTCAAGAAGTTATACACGACAACTGGCGAATCTGACAGATGATTTGAGCAACTGGTGACTTGTTTGTCAACCGCATTGTCCAACGATTGCCCCAGAGGTGAAAACTCTGTCGGATTATTCGTCTGATTGGTTCGCCGACTGAATCTGACTCGGGACCAAGTAAAATAAGAAGAGGGAATGGAAGAATAAACGGAGCAAATTTCACACAGAATTACATTTGTCTACAATCAATCAGTGAGTCAATCTATAGATAAAGGAAATATTATGCAGTGAATATCAAGAGTCGTTATTTCAGATGAATAGGATTCGATAAGTTTTGTAACTGAACCAAACTTTTCCCGTGATAAATTTGAAAACAGTAAGCAGTATAGTAGTATTGCACGATTTATGTCCTGGACGATTTCCCTTCATCTCTGTTTGTTCCCACTGCAGCCAAATACCGTTTTTTTCGATTTTCAGTCTGGTATACCTGTCAACTGATTCCTCGGAAGAACCATTTCTTATTAACTGGATACTCAAAACGCTGATAGCATTTGATTATCTTGTCAGCAATGCAAACTCAACGGGCTCTGTCGAATAGGGGGTATGGACAAGATTACGTTTAAAGTAAGTTGGCCTAAAACGTACAAAATGCATGTACTGACTTGTCCAGGTTACTTTACGATAGACCGATCATGATATAGTTTCATCTGGCCTTTGAGTGATATTGATATTAGGGAAACCCAGGCAATTATTCTGTTCATTTTCCGTGCAGAATGGTGCATTCGGCTTTAGAGTATCAACGAAAAGACTTGTTTATCACCCTGGCTTTGCCTTGGTGATTCTTCCCACATTTATATTTGTTTATTTTATAATCTATTCACAGAACCCGATATAAACATTGTATTTATCTGCAGTATGCACCAGTTGAGATGCAGTGAAATCGTTCAGGATATGAATCGTGCAATGTTACCATATTGGCTTCTCTTTTCAAAGTTATGTAAAATTCGACTAATAAATCTCGCTTGTTATTGTACTAATTCATATTTAACGCAAGAATGGTATAAGCGTTTTATTGATGTCACGTTTATAATCTTTCATATATTCCAAGTATTGAGCAATTTTGTGCAATGCCCTGACTGTCATGAGTTCCATTAATACATGTGAGTACAATTGATTATTATTTCAATTTATACCAAAAAGATTGAATGGAATAGAAAATTTTACCCAGTGATTCCATTAGATTTCTCCCTCCCTTCTGATTTCGATTCTTTTTTAATGAATTGATATATTTTTATTTTTCATTTATTGAATGTACAATTTCACCGGTAATTTTTAAAGAGGGTGCATTTAATTGAAGGTAGTGGAGTTGATCGTAATTGTGTTGTTGTTGTTGTTGTTGTTGTTGTTGTGACGGTGGTGTTGGTGTTGTTGTTCGTGGTGGTGGTCGAGGTGAGATTCTAACAAAAAGATGTTGATCAAACTTGTGCAACATAACTCTCAGTTAGGTAATACATTTCAATTTCACATTTCATTCTTGTAAATTGATTTTTCTGTTTGAAATTTATTTATTCCAAGCTTTACCTTTCGATGCGTTGTTTTCAGTTCTCGTGTATCACCCTTTGAATTCGGATGGCCTTGATTGACGCTATAAAATTTGTAGTAGTTCGAAAGATACAGCTCAGGTTTTGGAAATATTTTATGCAAACCAAAATAGAGGTTCGTTCTTTCTAATTAATAATTGCGATATTGGCTCAAATTTCATACCGATACGGGGAAAAAAATCTTTACGAAGGATTTGTGTAGAACGGACGCGATACTGAACGCCTTGTTGTTGGTCTCCTGCGCATGCCACTCTGGATATCGCAAAATTTCTTGCACTGATGAGAATGCCTTCAATAACTGTCACTCTCAAAGTGCATTTGAGAAAGTCATTATTGTCCTAGATAAAGGTTAATATAACTTCCCATTCGGAGTTGATTGTAGAAAACAGGCTGGACGTCGCTAAACAATTATTTTTTTCCATTTATGCATTTTCTGGGTGGATCAAGTTCAATGTCGAATTCAATCAATTAACACCGAACATATGAGATTTGAATGCGACCGAAAACCTGACCCGGTGTTGGAAACAGCGATAGATTAACTACCTGGATAGTGGTTGTGGGTGACCAGAATGCGGCATGTATTAGAGGAAACTGGTAAATGCTGTGGGACGGCGGACTTGGTGGACTTCATGCCGAAAAACGACTGCTTTCAGCACTCAAGAATAAGGAAGGGCAAATAAAACAATATTAAAGTGAATGTACAGTATTTGTATAAAACCTATGGGTCACTTTTACAAATAAATTCCAATGAGGCTTTTATTCTTGCACAACTACAGCCGTTGTCGAAATCCATAAATTGTACTATTTAATGTTATTTGATCATAGAGGCAAAACAGAAGTAGATATTATTACAGGTATGTTGCCTCTAATGTAGGTAAGATCAAATCAATCCCCGTGGATGAGGCTTGAAACAATAAGTGTTGGAAAGAACAGATGTGATGAATACCGAGGGTGTTGTACAAATTTGAACAATAGCTATGACTGTATACCTTAAGAATAGATTCCTGAGAAGATCGGTGTAAGTTAGAATATTAGCACCGAGCGCATTGTACTGATGTGTCAGAAATTGAAATGTAGTTGGAATGTAATGAAGCAGTTAAAATAATTGAAAGGCATAGCAACATTTAAAAAACCCAATGGTATACCAGTTCGTTTATGTTTGGTTTAGTTTAGCATTTTGCGCAGATATTCTGCAATGAGTTCATGAATCGTAAGAAATCTGGCGAGATATGATGAAACAGAGCACCTGTAGCTTCCGTGCGTGCCTTTATAAGTTCGTGACTGAAACGGGTGGATGAGTGAGAAAGGCACTGACTAAGAGCAGAATAAAGACAATCGGAAGTAAAGGATAAAATATTATTGAAGAATGTTTTGCAGGACTTGAAGTGGTGTGCCACCACATTCTGTACCAGTTGTCCCTGCGATATTAGACTATATACCGACACAAACTTGAAGGATCGGAAAATGAGTTTGAGGACCTTGTTAAAAAGACCGGGGAAGATAACAGGGGACCCATAAATCCAGTGGGGCAAAACGCAAGCAAAAACAAAACGCCTTATGTGATGGTTTGAGATAGAAAGTGATTTAAGACCTGAAGAATAAAACATGAGCCTCTTAACCTTCAGACAAACATCAATAACGTGGTCAAACCAGGTGAGGCTACGGCTGAAAATAACACCAAGGTATTTGACAAACGGTTGAACAAAGTGAACAGTCAGCCTCC
The DNA here is from genome assembly GCA_900618425.1 of Echinostoma caproni. Taxonomy (NCBI): domain Eukaryota; kingdom Metazoa; phylum Platyhelminthes; class Trematoda; order Plagiorchiida; family Echinostomatidae; genus Echinostoma; species Echinostoma caproni. The sequence continues at coordinate 19,187 of UZAN01040605.1, forward strand.
TCGCGGTTTTCATTTCAGTTACGCAGAAAAAATCATGACAATGTGCACAGAAGTCATGATTAGCAGTACAAAAACCAAACTAACTTACAGCTGCTCGGTAAACAGAAGTCGAGCATTAGTGCGTCTACGAACATGATAAAGAATGCATCAGCGGGGAAGAGCTGAACTCAATGTTTTCCCCAGTGAACAAGTTCAGTCAAGTCGAGTAAAGCTTTATGCACCGCATAGGACGAATTTTCAGCATTAATTCTAATTTATCTTCATTCAAACAAGAGGCTACCGTAATTGTTCCGGTGCATCCTATACAACATACGATCAATTGTTTCGCAACCGATGAAATATCGATTCAATGTTGAGCGTGAACAAATTATCCACGGTATGTTAAACCCACGTCAAATCTAAACAGCGGTGAATAACGATCGTCTGTTTTCCCGGCATCAAGTAAATGCAGTGTTACTTCAAGCGTTTGACTAGTCAGAGCACACAGTATCATCGCCATATGTCCGGTTTACATTTGTGCTCGTCTATCAACCTTGCGAGCAGTCTGCTGTATCCCTTTATAAATACTTCACAACTGCGCAATCTGTTCGATTCTTCGATCACAACACAGCTTATGACTTCACGAATAAAGAACTTCCCATTAGAGGAAAGTCCTCACATCTGGGTATTTGTTGCGCCATGTTTCTATTCGCGTTCAAATGATTCGATGAGCTGGTCGATACACTTTGCCTCACTTGCTACCCTGCCGGTCAATCCAGTTATAGGTCACATTTATCGCAATCAATTTTACCCGTTTAGTTTCTCAATGTGCATTCAGCGGACGATACACATTGTTGAACTCGCTCATTCAACATTATCTATTTGAACACGTAACCAATTACAGAGAACTGGCAAATGCTCCAAAACATATGAACAAGAAGAAATCTGTAGGATGTGTCCATAGGTTGTGTAGGCATGTTACTTCACGGTTACCCTGGCCGAGGAAAGGAGGTTAACCTCGGGATCCCCACCCGAAGCCTTTGGCTAGGAAGCCTGACCCGTACGACAGTAAGATTGAGCTCAGAGTCCGCAGTCTATTGGGGGTTGGTGTCCAGTTCATTGGATCATATGTCCTTTGGACGAGTTCAAACATCCAAGGTGCCCAATACACCTCGATATTAAATTAAGCCGCTGACCACTGCCGCAACCAGGAAGATGTGCATGTGGGTCTTACACCTCTTCTTGGTTGGTTTGGAATCAGGGCTTTTAGCCAACGCCATTAGGTGAACTGCCAACGATTCAGTAACCCGGTTATAGCCCCGATGTGGGCTTTTCGTCTTCTCACTTTGGTGGGAAAATACCTCCGCCACAGGAAGATATTGAGTAGGACTTCATCAGCAGAGATTATTTGAGACGCTTGGTCGTATGGGAACATTTCGCGAGGTGCAAGGGAAGGGTGACCAGCCACAATCTCAGACACCCACCTCGACCACACTGAGTTATTCGGATGACACAACTGGTTGTCGCTATGTTCATTCGTCGATAAAACTCCAGTTTATGATCCGTAGAATTCTAAGAAAAGTCTACCATAGAGGGTCCCGGAACTGGGAAACACGTTGGCTTGATTTGAATCTGTACTTCCGCAGAGTAACAGCTGAATCCACCTGTTGTCCTAACGTGAATTTCAGCGTTTCATGAATTTCTTTTTCAAAAATCCTCCACGATTTTTTCAGTCAAACATAGAAAAAATAAGCAGTGGAATTCAATTCCACAGGTTGACTATGACATCTTCGGTATTCGATGATAGAAGAAAAAGGTACAAGATGGGAAGGTGGGTAGAAATTGAGCATGCGATCGAGGAGCGAGCAATATTAAATAATTGCACTGGAAATGTCTTTGCTTGTAGTGTCTATCTTATTTCCCCGTATGCCTTTCCCACTGAGAACATTAATTATCCTTATTAGCTAGACGCAACAAATGCCATATGTTTTCGAGAGTAATTGACCGGTTGCAATATTTATTTTGATTTATGTCCACTCCAAACAGATTGAAATAAATCTTTTTGTAAAATTTCTAGTGAAATCGAATCTTTTAATTTAGTTGTATTCAACTTTGTTTCAGTTGTCTGCTTTTTCAACCACATCGCTTTTTTCAACGCAGATGAGGATTAAAAATGACAACGCAAATTCTTTTTTCCCCGTGAGCCGCCACGCTCGCTCAGGTACCAGTCGTCGCGGATCAGTTTGCTGTACACTCAATCATCGATGTGCCCGTCGTGACGGGTGTTTGTGAATTGATGCTCACCAGGTTGGTGGATTCGATGCCGAAGAGACTCGAAAAAGCCCTACAGAACAAAGACAAAACAGTTGTTGTTAATAAAAATTGTTCCATTCTCTTTAGTTAATTCGTAACTGATCGTGGTCTAGGTCAACCAGTACTGACGAAATGGGAGTGTCCGCTACATTCTGAACCATTTCATCTGTTGATTCTGATTCATGTATGAATCAGGAAAATCACGTCTATGAAGACTCACTAAGGCTTGGTTATTATTATTTTAAAAAAATGACTTCAGTATAAATGCTGTTGCCTATGCGAATCCACAAGTGTTTCACAGGAACCCGTTGCTTCAGTTTCGATTAGACCTGTACAATCGGCACGTTATCGAGAAGTGTGTGGCGCGCTCCGATGCTAAACGTAACACGAAGTTGTGAAGTTCACGCAGTTCAACGAGTAACGAATATGTGATGCGTATTTGGGTGTATCTATAGAGCACAGTAAACGAAAGAGTTATTTGAAGGCTGTTAAATAAATATTGAATGTTTTATAATTATATTTAGTCTATGTTGTTTTAGTCCGGTAAAAACGAGAAGAAGGCTTCTAGAAGTAGCGGATATTACCGTTTAGCTTTACTTGAGCTCTTCTATTACTGTCTATCATTCCCGAAGACTTTTTAGCATATACCAGGCGTTCGGTTGATCACTTCCCCGTTTCTACAAATATTTTCCACGTATTCAATTTCGTAGTGAAATACTCATAATGGAATGACTACTTGGTGGACCCGAAAGCATCGTTTTCAAAACAGTATTGGAGTATTGGACGAAGAAAGCTGTGATAATATTAAAACTAATAATAAAGTTCCTTCTTGATTCCTGAAATGATGAGGGTAAACAATATATATATATATATGTATATATTTAGACGGTGAATGTTTGATTGGAAAGTATACATACAGGAGCTTAAGAAATTCAGGGGCCAGCCAGAAAGAATACAGTGTTTTCAAAATTTGTGCGTACTATAGCCACAGCTAGTAAAACAGCTGATTACGTCAATTTCGCCCTATTTCAATCAAATTATTTTTTTTACGAGCTTTGCCTTTCAAGAACACGTCGATATCGCACAACTGGTTATAAACCCGTATAACCTGCTTCCTGTGTTACGTATAAAACAGTGATCGGTGATGATTTGAAATGAACCAAATGGTCTGCTTTGCGGACACATACACCAAACACCACCACCAACCACCAAACCACCAAACAGACCGTACGCCGCTATTGTGTTACCTTCTAACACGAACATTTGCTTTATTACTAGANTTCTAATGGTGAAATTGCATCGATTTTCTCTTTATCGATCCCTAAAATGGAAATAATTGAGTTTTGTAACACGGGTTCCATCACCTTTCACGGAAACTATCAAGCAACACCGTGACCGCAAGTCCTTCGCCAAAATCAGATGACTCCTATTCGGCATACGTAAACCAGTTTTCTCAACCACTCAACTTTAGTACTAAGTAGACAGATTAACTTCCATGGTTTTACAAGGACAGTTTATCAATGGATGTTTTTCATTCATATATATCTATGGCGTAAATGTGCATAGAAGAGCCAGCATCCTTACTTTTCATTGTTTTTTAAATAAATGGCCAACAAAGCTCCATTCAACTACACATCGTTGGCTCAACTAGTTCATAGAGAGAATTTGTCCTGTTTGGAGCAAACTAAGCGTGAGCTGAATAGCTAGGAGGTTTTAGACAGCAGTTTCGACCTGGTTGATTCTCATCAGCAGTGCAAATCGATCGACCCATTTCGGGATCGGAGTCGGACCTCCATCGGTAGAATACAAGCATGATACCCATTCGGTCATCGGGAAGCTGATCAGACCGTTTTGCATTTTCCATTTACACGATATAGCGCAGCCCATTTTTGTGACCTTGTTGAGAGCCACGAACCTCGCTCATCTCACCACCAGTCTTTGGGGTTAAGACTCTCGGTTGGAAACTTCCAAAACCGGATCAGGTTTCATTTGCCCTACTATACACGATGAATTACATCTACGAAATTGAATTAAATCCTCAACTAGTTCAGTTCGTTCATCAATAGACTGCTGTTTAGCAACGGGGTGTTTATGTTGATACTAGAATCTGCATTTGAGACTGCATTAGAAAATTAATTTTAGGTAATAAAGTGACAGGGAATTGGCATTTCGTTCGCACTCAGTTCTCGTCAGAAGCGTGAATCCATCAACCGGAGAACAGATCGGACCCGGGGTTCTCATCGCGGAACACCGGTGTATTTCTCCCCGACTGATCACCGACAACCAAACAAAATGTTTCATTTCACTTGTGCACAATAAAACACAATCCATCCCTGCAAACGGGTGTTAGTGTCCTAGCATTCGTGACACGGTTGAAAAAATTGAACGGATACCTAGTTAATGTATGTGCTATGTTGACAGAAAACTGTAGTATACAACTCTTTCATTACTGCATTCGTGGGGTAGGGTGGGTGAAATTTTTCTGATTACAACGTTTTGCAAGACAGAAACTCCACAGGAATGATAGGTATGTCTATTTGGTTGTGATCTGGTAAGGGTAAACTTCACTTCATATCACCGATATTTTGAAATAGCTATTTTGAAATTTTCTATCAGTACAATCTGAGCACAAATGCGAACAGTAAATGAATTGACAATCGATGGAGTTGAACGAGTTAGAAAGTTCTTTTGCTAAACTCTTGCATTAAAATTAGATAATCTGGTGAACTGTTCTAATGAACCGATGTTTTGCGTTCTGGTCAAGCTGAAAACAAGGGATTCAAACTGCCAATCTAGTTCAGAGGGCATTTAAAAAATTATACGATCGCCTTCCAAGTTTGTCAACCCTTAGTTTACTTTGTGTTCAGTGATTTTTGATAATCCAAAAACGCTTAGAAGGGTTATTTAGTTGTGGCCAAGGGGATTGTAAACGGGGAGAGAAGGAGAGGGAGGGGCCTATCCCTCTCAAGCTCTGTCTGGAACGCACAATATTGCGGATCTTATTTGGCACATGTGTTCACTTCACCTGTACAACATACAAATACATATGTCCAAGTAATGCGTGATTCAAAACAAACCCGATCGATACCCTTATATTGTTCTATCGATGTTGTATTGGGAATCTTCGTGGAAAAGTTCACCTGTTCAGCGTACTAATTTCTATTCGAAACTTACTGCTTTAAGCCAATAACTTCGTGGACATAAAAATGGTGAAGTTTATTTACCGTGCTTGTCGCTTATCGGTACATCTTGATTCAGTTTCTAAGCCAAACTATTGTCTATGAACGCCTCATGTTGGACTAGCATGAGTACTCAGTAAGGGTTCTCAATGGCTTAGCTCGGTCCATAGTGACAGGTTTGTTAGTCTGGAGTCTAGCCAAAGACAAAATAATTTGTTGGCCATTTTTATTTCTATTTTGATTCATTTTTAATAAAAATATGGTAATACAAGTTTCTGGAAAGGTGAAGCGACCAGTTATGGAGCTGTCAGGTATCCTACAAGGAATGCAACAAGTCAGGTGGTGCTATTCGTAGCAGGATTCAAACATGTCCTCCGGAGCAAGTATTTGGTGAATTTCACCATCCGGTCACAACGAGAGATCAGCAAATTATAGCGCATATTGGATTGGAATTCTCATATTTTTGCATTTCACGGTGCTGCAGCTTTCAAGTGTGTGTGTGTGTGTGTGTGTGTGTGTGTGAACTCCAGCCGTACACGCGCATTTCGCATTTTCTTATTTCTGATGATCATGGTGATCATGGTTCACCCTGCCTACAGTTTTCAAGTCGAGAGGTGTAGTTAGTCACTGCGCAGCTTTATTCATTTGTAAACAGTGGCAAAATATCATTCGAGGTTTGTAAACGGTGAACCAGAAACCAAAACTGATGCGTTCCGCTTCAAACCGTGGGAGATTATTAGCACCACAGACAATGAATGTATCAAAAGTGTAGTTGAATTTAATTCCCCTCCTCCGAATAACCCAAACGATCTCAATCTTCTAATGTCATTTCGCGAAAATTGTATGACACAGCAATCATCTTGATTGCCATTTTTCCCCGGGGAGAATAAAAACAGTGGGACATTATTTTCTCCGGTAACTTGAGCACCATCTGTCGCGAGGGATTAGAAATGCTGACCACATGCAGTCCTCATGTTACCACAAAAAAATGAAACTGTTTCTTTTTCGTCATCCTATCCATTCTGATGAAATGTGGCACGAAAGCTGAAAGCAAAAAGTGCTATTTTGAAAAACATCTTTCTCGGGAAACATTGGATTGTTGCAAACCAATTGGACGTTAACAAATTTTCACAGAGCTGCGTACACAAGCATGACGAAAATCTTAACCAGGTTAGGACATTCGATTGATAGTTTCAAGATGGAAGGGGTTAGCGGCTCGCTTAGAGAGTTTCCGATGGTGAATTGTGATCTGTTTTATGCATAAAAACAAAACAGAAATCACCGCTGCTTTGTGATCAAGCATATATAGCTTTTGCGTGGACCACGTGAGGTCCACGATTCGATCCCCCGTTGAGTGAGCGCATAGATGTACAGCGCTACACTATTTCAAATATAGCTTTAAATCTTCACGCAGGTCCGGCTCTTTATAGAATGAATTTACCGATGCTAACAAACAAATCTGAATAGTTTTGCTTAAAATGGTATTTATCTGGTAAGTGGTAGCGGCGTGAACACGGTTAGAATATTCAGGTGGTGTTGGCTGATTGCAGTGAGCTAGAGAAAGGAAACCGTAACCAGGATAAATATTTTCATACTCTTATGTCGACAGGATACTTCATTACTTCTCTGTGTCCACGATGTTTCGAACGGAAATTAGCTTCTGCCATGCCTAAAACGGATAACCTACAACACAGCGAGAACAATGGAAACAATCTGAGAATCAAAACAGGAAGCACATAGGATCCCAATCAAGGTGAGTTCGGTTTGAGTTCGGTTCAGATGGTCACATCTGTTTCGCCCGTTCGTGAAGTTACTATTTGAAGTTTTATATGAGAGATAAAATTTCAGTCATCTATACAAAAATATCTTAAATTAGTCTTGGAAGAAAACTGCACCGAAACCTTATCTGTTCTCAATTACTATTAGCCTTCCGTACGCCTATTTTTATCTGGACAATTTTCCTTGAGATAGGGCGTTTCGTAAAAGTGCTTTTCCGTTGACCTTTGTTATATTCAGAATGGTTTAATAATATAAAAGTAAAACCAATATTTATCCCATCCTCACCTATTGATCGCGTTAATCGGTTCGTCCTAAATTGATGTGGTTTGCGTTAGCCTGGTCTTTGGTTGTATCCCGAGATAGAACCGCATTGGGAAAAGCTGTCACGCTTTGTTTATACAGCGGTCATAACAGCTATGTATGAGTTGTCAGTGACAATTCACGTAAATGCATATATTTGTCAGTGACTATTGATCTAAGTGTCAAACCAATCTGGAAAAATCAATCAATATCTTAAAGGAGACAACACAAAAATTGATGATCTGTTTATAATAGATTTATCAGTCATTTTTAAGCCAAAATGATATGTTGATAAAGCGATTTGTGAGACGATTCAATGCCAAAAAGACTGATTAAATCACTGAGGATAAAAAAGTTTTGAGCCACCCAGACCTGGTTCTTATTGTAGAGGGTGGAACGTAGTAACCAAAAAGTGTTGGTCATGATGATGTTGCTCCGGAAATCCGGGATTCAAATCCCACTACCACCTCCAGCTAACTTTGACCATTTATTATTATCAGAAGGTATCTCTTTGAGTAAGGCTCTCTGCTCTCTAAAAAACTCAGCTTATCGGACGGTTGAGCAAAACGTTTCCAGCATACACAATACACGACGAGTACGAGGTGCAAATGATGAAGTGGCAAGGAAAACATGAACTGTAATTTGGTATTGTATGAATATTGTTCGGTGATTGCAACTCACACCGAACCAAATATCAACACAGCCGAGAGCACAGCTCACAAGTTTTACGTGTTGATTTACCCGGATGGAAGTTCCATTTCAGTTTTTCTGAGATTATCAATATTGATGAGATCTGGGTGTACAGTTTCGACCTCGAGACCAAGCAGCAGTCGGCTACGTGGACACTGGTTGGTAAGGTGTCACCTCAGAGATTCTGACACTAGCACAGTGTGGAAAAACAAATGTTGACTGTGTTATCGGCCAAAACAGGTCATGTGGCTACTGAAGCACCACTGTACAGCAAAGTGCAGTCACTGGAGACTGGTACACCACTCGCTGTCTACCGAAAGCGCTGGAAGCTGATGCTAGGCATCGTTCAAGGACTGGGGCATGAGGGACCTTGCTGCACCATGACAACGCACCTACTCACAGGTCCCATGTAGTTGGCTCTTTTCTGGCGCGAAAGCGCATCTTGGAAGTTGGTCACTCGCCCTTCAGTCCAAACCTGGCTCCGCGGGATAATTTTTGCTCCCAAATATCAAGCGCATGATGCCTGGATTCCCATACAGCTCACCGACAGCTGCAGTGGAGGCCTTCATTGAATTAGTTGACAGGTTATCCTCTCCGACATGGCCGAGCTATTATCATTCAATAGTTTGAGCACACGGAACTGTGGAAAAACGCTGGTGGAGAACCCTCTGTGAAAATGTAATGCTGATTTTTATGTAACATACAAAACATTTTGTGCCTCTGGAAAATGTGTGCTCAGCCCTCGTACAATCATGCATATATTCAAGTGAAAAAGGAAGCATACAAGAAAGAACGGACAATGCATAGGGTTACTTGTGGTTATCCATGAAACCAAATATCACGGATACCAATCTATTTGATCGTAACCTTTTGGAATGGCCACGAGACTGTGTCCAATTCGATTGTTTGGTAATGTTTAAAGTTGTTCTATTGACTTATTGGCAAACATGGTAACATAAATTTGTTATTGGCGTCTTAAAGCCGGCTGGAATCAGTGAACAAATGTCAGTTGACAGAAGTTGGTTGATGATTAATTAAAAGTCCAAAGTGGGGAAGAGATTAATGCTGAGTGAAGCTTTCTTTCCAGTCTACGAACGATTACCAGGAGAGGTCAGATCTCGTGTCCTGTGTTTCACAGAAACATTCTCTTTTTACACCTATTCCGTTGTGGCTGGGAGGCACCTAAACATACGATCGACTAGTTGACTTTACTTATGATATAACAAGTTGCATGGCCTCAACAAGCAACAGTACTCATGATATCAGCGCAACTACTATTGATAGTGAAGCATTTTTGGACACCAATTGACCAAGTTTTGAGGTTATTCGTGTGCCCTTATTGAACACCACCTTTTGAACACGTGTAGTATGCTGTATTTAGTTTTGATTCAATAAAAAGCAATTCCGACCAATTGGTGAGTAGTTATGTTCACGGAAAACGTGAACATAATTGTCTAACATTAGGCTTCATTCATCATTTTTCTCAACTTACCGTTGTGCCCATAGATGTTGCCTAGCCTTTGTACCTGAATTGGGCCTCCCCTGATTTAGGTCGGGACAGGAGTGAGCTGAAACCAGATGTGGAACTGCCGACCACGACAACATATCACTACCATGCGGAGAGGGTTGATCAAAAACAGCCGAATGCTTCACCCAGCTTTCTGGTCTGGAATGATGTCCCACAGAACTGCTTGGTATTTGGCTATCAATGAAATCCAGACGTTGAGACAGCTCCGGTTCCAACGAGATTGAATTGGTTGGCACTTGAGTCCACTCCAACTGCGCCTGATCAACCGGAGGACAATCCAAACCGGGACTAGGGTGTTTCGAACGAGGAGAGAAATTTTCAGGGTTACTGGAACGAATCAGACAGGAGTGAATCACCGGCGAGGTTTGGTGTGTTTCCTTTTTTTCCTCACGCGCAACCTCTTCCACTTCTTCTTCGTCATCCTCTTTTCCAGTTTCTAACCCCGCTTTCTCATCTTCACCATCATCATCATCGTCGACATCCTCATCACCGTCGTTAGTTGACAGTTTCGACTGTTCTGGTCTTAGTGTGATGGCCGGTAGGATATCACCGTTTATCTGCATATGAGACCAATAAAAAGTAATCAACAAAAAAGCATATTTTTTTGGTTTTACCAAGTGCAAGCAATTAGTTGAATCAATAAAAATATTAGAAACCAATAACTGGTTTGTGTGAAACAAAAGCAAGTGTGAATCGAACGCGCATTGATTAAATGTCGATAAGAACAGAGCAAAATCAAACGAAACCAACAGTTGTGGTTGAAAGAGTGATTGATCACCAACAACGATTTGTGTGAGTAGGTTGGATACGTCATTACTGATTAATGATTGTATACATTAATTTCAATCTCGTGACATTAAAATACAAAGATGGAATTTTCTATAAGTTGAGAAGTTCTCTGATAACGATAATATTCAATTTCCCTCTAAGTCAAAAAATTGGATGATAAAACTTCAGTTCTGTGTTTTCAAAATTATGATCATTTTGAATGTTTGCTGTTTTGTAATAGAACTGTGTAAAAAATCAATACTTCGAGTGGTATTTTTCCCATATAATCCTAGAAGATCTTCTTCCTAGAAAGGGCATTTTTGGTAAATGGATCAATAATTTTCATGAAATTTTATTCATTCCCCTTTGAACGTTTACGCAACCTAGACTCATAGTTAACCGAATTAGATGCAACGCAAAGCTCATTTGCAGCTGGGGGAGTGGCTTCGAGACACAAATGGCATTGGGGAATCATTGCAATGGCTCTGTACGAGGTGTTGTTGTCGGTTGGATGCGTCTAGCCTCAACCAACTCGACTCCAGACCCGATTTTCAGTGTTTTTGTAATGAGTATTATATGAATGGCTGGAAAAATTTCCCAGACCGATTTCGCGGTCTTTGTAGCACGTCAGATATGCGCATCCGGTAATCTTCTGCCTGGTCACTCTTATTTAGTGGATATTAATTAGACAACGCAAATCTCATTTACAGCTTGAAGATTGGATTCGAGACGAGATACATATGATATTTACATTGAATAATTCACATCAGGAGTTCAAGTATAAGCGTGACCAGGCAGGGGAATACCAGAGACGCACACCTGATAAGCGACAAAGATTGCGAAACCGATCTTGTGCTTCAGAGAAATTTTGTTCAGTCATTCGTATACTACTTATTAATAAACGATTCTGTCCTTAATCATACAACAATTACATTGAAATGATCAGATATTTCATATCCGTGTTTAATTGATTGAAGGAAAATCCACGCGTTTTTGCTACCAATTCGGAAGCAATTAACAAAGAGTTAAAATAAAATGAACACAATAGAGTACAAAATAAAAGTGAAAATCAAAAAGGGTTTTGGTTTTCTAGCTCGTTCTATTAAAAGCTAATCAGTTGGCTCATCCGCCCCCTTGAAATTGAAAGAAAAACTATCAACTTTTTCATTTCATTTTAGTTGCATTCTAATGCGAGTGACAATTATTCAAAAATAGCATCGTGAAGTTTAGTTGTGTATTTTTGATTATATGCCTTTTTAAAACAAGTGAATTGTGCACATTAACTGTAGAAGTCTTGCTATGTGAAGTGTAGCTGTTATCCCTTTCACATTTGAAAGGGTCATTGCTAGCATTATCGATTATTACTTATTGTTAATTTTCTTCGCGAATTGGTTGACTAATGGAAAGCAAATTTACTTGTTTTATTAAGCTAGATCTTGCATAGTCATTTCAGATTGCTTTAATCGAGGCATTGCACGCATCTGGTTTCTTATGGCTTCGTTGAGACGTACATAAACCCGTCCGCTGTGTTTGCTACATTTGAGCCAACCAAATCGCTGCTTGTTCTGATCCAAAAATGGCAAAACTTCGTGATTTCGCTTATGGATCGCTTTGCATAAATTTGCAGTGATTTAGGGATGTTGCATGTTTCTCCCTTTATGATACGCGCCTGTTTAGATAAGTTTGCGCTTATATCAAAGCAAGATCATTTTTTGACTGTTTGTCGATTTGTTTTGCGTCCCATCGTCGATCCCTGATTATCGCGTAACTTTATCAAAGCTTCTGCTTGGGTTCACCACAATATTGTCTCGCAAGTGAACCTAATTGCGCCATGGCAATTTCCATAATTTTCACACACAGAGGAATACAAACGAACGCACCATTAGAAACCGGGCGCCGTTTGCTCTCCGTTGGAACTTGCATGCACAACCATTAATTTCTGTTCTATTTTCATGATGAATGTGGTGCATTTTTGTCTCAACATTCCACATACTACTCTCCCACTCCATCTCAGCGCCTCGTTTGCATGAAGACCGCTTTCCAGGCTAGAACGAACAGATCCAAACTAAGCGCTGTGCGGATCACAAATATGCTCAGGCTGTTTGGAGAGGACTGAGTAGATAGGAAACCGAAAACCTCAGAGAGCAATTTCCAGTTACATCAAATGAAGTGGTAGTGGTATACAAATGAGACAGGTGTATCCATTTTGTTCATGCTTATTGAGATTTCACATTGATCGACCGAATCGAAAATAACTAATCATTTTCAGCGATCATCAAACATTTTACTTTGAAGTTGCACCAAGATATTGACACTAAATACCGAAATCGACCAGCGCATAGTAAAATGCAATTACTGGTTAAGCTTTCCTCAATTATGTGTGCAATGAACTTTATTAGCTTTACGCTGGGTGTAGTGGAGGGCTTCATTTGATTATTTTGTGAATTTCGTCGTGGGCAGAGCAAACGAAATAATCAATTTCTTCTACTTTTGAGATGGCGGGTTCAATCCCCGGCTGGGTCGAGGGATTTACTATGCCAAACCAGATTGAAACAGTTTTCCAGTGGATCCTGGCTTTTCATCCCCTGTTTCCATTGTGTGAACCGATATCAGTGCGTGGGAACGCGGTCAGATATTTCTAATTATGCACAACGCCGAACAAAATCTGCCGGGTCATTCAGGTCCACCGCAGGTAGATTAAGCCGGGTTGTCACCCTGATAGCTGATCTCATTAGTTATATCTACATTTGCTCACTGTCCATTTCTAATGAAGGCCATTGATGTGAAACTTAATGCACAATGCTTGAAGAGGCGAGCTGCGTACGAGTTAAACACTAGTAGACAAACAAAATCAGTAGGACAAATTTGCTGTGAGACCACCTAGGAAAGAGCATCGAACGATACGCCATCCTTTCACTCGCACAAAAGATCTGTTCGTCCGGATTGGGTGTATGTCTTACGGGCCAAGTGAGATGTGTGAATCGCTTGCGACCGGACACCGACCTGAACCATTTTTACCCACTGCTTTGTCAGCAGGACTCCACAAACCAGTGCGCGTATATGGTCATCAAAAGACTCATAACCGTCCCGTTTTTGTGACATGTTTTTGTCAATATTGGTGTGTCTGAACCATCTATATTTGTTTCATCTCACTTTTCTGTGTATAATGTCATCTAAACAGTTTCAAAGAATACACCACGAGAACACAAATTAGACAGCAATCTCGGTTTAGTTAATCATGATTTTCCAACATACTGTATACATAGTACTAGTTACACATCAAAGATTCAATTCTGCGAGTAAACCCTTGTATAACTGGTTTTCTATAATGTATTGTGATGGCATAATTAATATACACGGAAAACGAGCTTGTTTGCCAAGTTGTGTTCTGATCATTCATATATATCACCTTCATTCAGAAATAAACGAATTCTACGTTTGCGCTCTCACAGATATAGTATGAAATATGTCAAATGTGGAGGATTACTAGGTCAGATATCCGCATTTCCGTCAAAAATTACAAATAAACGGAAGAAAATCGTACTAGTATAACAATTGACGTGCCCCCAAGGTTGCTGAGCAACTCAGCAGAACTTCTCAATAGTCTGGCATAGAGTTCAGTGAGATAGGGAACTGTAGAATTTCTGTATATGTTAATGCGAGAGGGTAATAATAAATATGTGGAACGCGTGGATGAATGAGAGAGCAGCATTTGGATAGATCGGCATGTAAAGTGTTAGTGTGGGATCAGAGAAGATTTTCTGTGCAAATGCGGACAAGTGTAGTTCATACAGTTTTTTAGATAGATGGTCAACCGGTATGAAAGACACACGATTGACAATCAACGAACCACGACAAATGATGTGGAATTCTTTCTTAAGTAGTCCAGCTGAAACCACCGTGGAACGGCAAAGAAGCACAGGAAGAACACAGTGACAAACAAAAAGCGAAATGATTTCTTGCTTGGTGTGCAACTGCCCAAATCTTCGACGTGGTAAAGATAATCCACGAAGTTGTAGTTGTAGATATGAGATGACCCTGTTCATTTTGTGTCAATGATAACTCTTAAATATTTGAAGAAATCTACTCCACTTAAAGGATTTGTGGTTGTGCTCACGGGGTGACGGGAATGAACCGATCGGGGGAGCGTAATTTGAAGCATTTGAAGCACTTGGATAGATAGAGAGGCAGTCCAAAACGGACGGAAAATTCGTGGTTATGCGATGGATTGCTAAAGACATTTCAAAGATCATCAGGTAGGGAAACGGTTCAACAATTTTTCACTCCAAATAGTTAAATCACTCAACAGAAATGTAGGTTTTGCCAAATGCAAAAGTTTATCTGGTCAGTCACAGAAATTAGCCACTGATATTGAGTCCCAACAGGGACGAGAACGACTCTCCATTTCGCTTTGTCGGTCGTTGCAAGGAATTCCACCGTACAAGAAGTTGCACATACATAGTTCATCTGAAGTATCACGCCATTCACTTATCATCCATTCATTCTATTCTGAGCGTGGAAGTTTAATCAAATTGTAGATTTTTCTTGATCTGAAAATGCAAAACTTTATGATCGCCTACTGCTGTTGGAAATCATTAACCTTTGCTTTTCGTCGGTTACAGTGATTCCTCATGTGTGCATTTCCGAAGCATCAACCTCACATTGCTTTTATCTTTCCTGGAGTAATCGATGTAATCGATGAATCTTACCGATTGGCATCAAGCGTATAAAATACAGTGTATATGACCCGTGGGAATGGAACTGATGCTGTTAAAACTTTAGTTATTTGAATGTGATAAAATATACTATGTTAACAGTAAAATTTTAGTTGAATTATCATCTAAGCTAATCGTTTGATGCTCAACAGTGGCAATGCGATTGCGCGATGGGCATCAGTTATTTGAAGTTCTGCTCGGTAAAATGTCGGTGGATTCGAAGTGACGTGAACGAGTTTAATGGACCGTTAAATCATATTTCAGGGGAGAATAACATAGCCGGCCAATTATTCAAAAGTGACCAATGCGAAAGCATCCTGTCACCGGAGACTTTCATTCCTTCCAACGTGGTAATATTTATTTTTATTAAACAATGAACAGTGGACGGGGGTGGAATCCCATAATCACGAGGGCCTGCTGTTCATTGATGGAAACCGATAACCTAAGTTCTGGGACTGGGAGTGGCGAACCACATAAGGCACCGATAGATTAGGCGTGGTGCTGAACCGGAGACAGCGCCGGTTTTGGTTGCTGTCTCGATTGGCTGTTCATTTGGATGAAACAGTAGGAAAAAGATAGGAAAAATGAAACCAGAGTCGAATAGCGAATAGAGAATTTCAGTCATTTAATGCTGCATAGAAATTGACAAGATGCATGAGCGCTACTGTTTACGAAACTCATCCATATCAATCAGTGTCTCTAACCATCGGTTACTATTGTCCCCAGATCCCCATCCAAGAAACCTAAAGGGACCTATATGATCCAGTGTCCTGATCAACGTTTTTACACTCTCGTGCTAGGTCTCAGGTTGACCACCTTTGGCTTTTTCCAACCCAATACCTGTCTTAGCAAACATCGCTCGCCGTGAAAACCTATTTGGTGACATGCGTAGCACATATCCCAACCAGCGAAAGCTACAAAGGTCGACTATTTGCTCCAGAGGACGACAGCGATTATCTCAGCATTACTAGTCTGGTTATCTCACCAGACTCGAGTGATATGACGTAGACAGCGGTGTTCGAAAACCGACAATCTAGTTTTATGCTAATCCCGTCTTGGTCAAGTCTCTGCACCGTAGAGAAAGACTGGTCGAAATTCTACAGAGTGTGCTTGACCTTTCACAGACAGCCGGATATCGCAACGATGCCACAAAGGTCTCAAGTTGGCAAATGCCAACCAAGCCTTATGTATGCAAGCTGACACTTCATCTGTGATGCGTCCACCGGGTGAGATATAGCTGTCCAGATAATAAAACTTATCCACTTGCTCTATTACTTCTCGAGTTAGAGTTAGTCTGGGTGCTGGACCAACCCAGTCTTGTAGTAATATTTTACACTTTAAACGGATACCGAACATGGCTACGCTGGCACTCAAATTATCCAATAAAAATTTGCAACTTGTCTGGGCAAGGCTCTGATAGGTTAGGTGTGGTATTGAACCGGATGAGAGCAGAGCTACTCACCACTAAAGCTGAGGTGATTTACTATCAAGTATTTCTTTATTCATTTTTGTTAATTAAAATGAATCTGTATGAATTATTTATTATATCTTCAATAGTTAAATGGATTTTCCGTCTTCGGAAACGATCGCCAGAACGATATCAATAACTTTCTTAAACGAGAGAAACATTGAAATTCTCTTATATTCACCACAAAATAATCATTATAAAATTTGCGCATCCAGCGGGAATTAATATTAAGACATTTTGCGTGCCTCGCTTGCCAACTCCATTCTTTTGTTCTTACCGCATGTGTGCCCGCTTCCATGTAGCTAAGGATGTGAGTGCATGAACACTATACGGAGCACCTCAAGTGTGCATTAAATTCCGTTTCACATCCCCACATCCCANCCAGCAAAAATCAACAACTTTCTCGCCTCCCGACTGAGAAGAATCTCGATGTCATTGTTCTAGATGACCTAAGTTGTTCTTTAAACTGCTCCCGGGCGTCGTCTACCACTGTAAGACATGATGATTTGCTAAAGGGAGTATTTAGCTAATTTGAATTAGGCTCTTTCCACGGTTGTTACTAACCCCGCATGGGGAATACAATTCAAGTGTGCGATTCATGGCTGCAGTGCGGTCGGAATATTCTAGAACGTCCACAGTGAATGGCCACCAAAATGGTTAAGGGACTGAATTTCAAGAGTAACGTGGAAAGACCGGAATCACTGCAACTGTACTTCACATTTGAGGAGACTTGATCTTGGTGTATCAAAAAATGCAGGACCCAGATCACCCATGTCGTTCACTCTTGGCTTTGTCGCTCAACACTATCATGAGGCGGAACTCATTCAAATCAGTGCTCCAAAAATGGCGACTAGAATGCCTGCATCATTCATTCGCCCTCAGTGTGCACTACTTGAAATTCTCTATCACCACACGTTGTTTCTTTACCCACAACTGATTTCTTCAAGCACAAAGTGAATGCAGCTTTGACAAGTCTTAAATTTGATTATCCATTGCAGTGCACGAAACAAGGATAAATTGCAACATTCGTCTACTTTCTATAAACCGTGAATCGAATCATCTGTGCTCAACCTTACGGGACTAGAGTAGCAATCACTTGTAAATATTTCCCACACATCCCCAACACCAAGTACACAAAACACATTACAGATCCATCGGAAAATAACCTACACTCGGATCAAAACCTTCTCGAATATTGAAAGACAGTTCTTCATGTAACGAAGCGGCAAACTCTTTTCGGAATGTGGGATACTCATTGAGTAGCTGAAGAAAATTTGTGTCCAGCGCCAAGCATTGCAACTCACAATAGGTGAGTGATTTGACATCGTAAGCGGAGAACCCGATCGACGGACGTTCATCGATATCGCTGCCAAAAATATCACATTTACCTGTTGTGATGTGAGTTAGAAGCAAAAAGACAGAGGTTAAACGCTGTGAACTGACAGATGTTACTAGTACGATTTTAAAATATTCATGTAAACATATCTGAAAGGAATCGATAATCGATAAACGTAGAATTCAGAAGTGATCATTTACAAGAGAAAACATAGACAAAAAGGATTGCAATTTCACAACTGGGAATAATAGGAAACTAAAACAAATCCAGATTGAGTATGAAAATGGTTACCACCTAGAAGAGATTGCCTGAATATTTTCTGTTATCAATTTCTGACCAACAATTGAATCGTCTTAAACACCTTTCCTGACAAGCAGAAAACTAAATGTTTTGGCTGACCTTGATTTCGGTCGAACTACTGTTAAAAATCCTCTGGATTGTACAGAATGGATAACATATATAAAGCTACGGAAGTTATACTTTTTTGTCGCAACCTTATTTGTCGTGGGTCTCAGTCAAACTGAACGTAATCAAGGCTGGCAACTCACATCTATCAGGGTGGATTATAAACCGAAAAGAGTATGGATCACGCCAGAGGAACGTCAGACAAATAGTCGGAATAGCAGTGAACGCAATAGATTGATTTGCAACTAGTAATTAAAAATAATCACAAAGTTCTGAGCTTTCTAATGCACTTAGTATTTGACTCATATTTTTGTACCTTTTACGTCCCACTTTTTCACCTCATTTTTGCAAAATTGTACCGGTGGTCTACTTTTGGCCGAGCGCCTGTATATAACTAACTAACGTTTCAATATAATACAATAAAATACAATACAATACAAGCGCTTTTTTCATGAAGAAAATCACATAAGTTGGATGAATTTTGAATAACATTTGATCAACGAACGGTATTTCCCCTTATACCTAACTACCACAGAGACTCATCAAGGCGGGAACATTCGCTTTCAGAGCTGACGTAGCTCCTACGAAGTTGAGTATGACCTCCGAGAAAGATAGCAATTTTTGTTCGACACAGATATTGGCTCACAGTACGGGATGAGAGATGTGTTGATTCAAAGAAGATCAAATTTCATTCGTACTGTACTCGTGAACTGATTCCGGCGCAATCTGGGGTGCAATCGTTCAGGGTGACCTTGTTCCTTGTTCTTTCATAAGATCCCATGAGTGTACGATGGTTATATTTCGAAAAAGCTGCAAAGCAGTTGATGTATGAGATCAACCACATATTAATTTTTCCAATTTGGAAAAATTTAAGATACTATGCATTGGAACATCTGTCGAATTGCTCAGATTTGAGAGTGACCGTCCTCTTCATGAAGGAGCTATCCTAATATCTCTTATATCAAACGTTTTGATCGCGATTATACTTTTATCAAATATAAGACTAAAATCGCGTAAGATTCCCATAGTAATATCAAAGATAAATAATGCAGCAAACAAGCCTGTTTTCACAACTTCGTGGCCACGTTTTCACAATTGTGCGTTTATATATAAGTTTGAAACAAAATTGATTGGTTCAGTAAGTTTAAATTAAAAAAGAACAGAAATGCCAATCATGTTCAAATGAAGGAAAAAGGAAAGGAGGACCAAAGATAGTTCTAGAAATTTCCGATGATCTTTCTAACGAACGACGTGTCACGCCATGTTACGTTATCACGGCATCACTGTATTCTATTGTATTGTATCTTATTCAAGCTTTAGCTAGTTATATATACAAACTTTCAGCCAAAATATAGACCACCGTTACAATTCTGGTAAAAACAGGGGGAAAACATGGGATGTGAAAATGTACACAGGTCTGAGTTAATTATCAAATGCATTAGAAAGCTCAGAGCGAACACTTTCCTTGTCGGTCAGTATCCGGGCAAGATAGGGTACGAAAGAGTTTCTGTATACGGATATGCGAGACGAGATAAGTTTGTACTTGGAACGTGTGGGGGGGGGTGGGATTTGCTTGCACACAAGTCAGTTTGTAGAGAATGGGTGCAATCAGATAGGATATTGTCAGCAAACTTTAAGCATGCATCAATATGGGCATTACACATATTGCCAATCAGAACAGATAATGGAACTTAGGAGACACGGCTGATCATTGAGAGGCCACATCTCAGCGACTCGAAATCAGCCTTTAACAAACCAGGGAAAATTACAAGAGAACAATAAAGGGGTATAGGGAGGACACATTGTTGAACGCAACTGTTTATCACCGACGAGTCAGAACATAACTGGTGCAGTCTTCTTATCTGAAAAGAGAGACTTTACAGCTTGCTAGCAATACTTTGGGTATGTAAGGACCAGCGAAGGTTACTTTCAAGTGTGACACCTAAGTACTTCGCATGGCTGACCCTGCTCATCGGCTTTCCATGAATCTGGACATTGCCAGAGGGAGATGGGGTACGGTTTGAGTGAAACTACATTCAAGGCATTTTTCAGAATTAAGATTAAGACCGGAAAAAGTGGAATATGAAACGAGGTGGGATAGGTTTGTGTTATATATTAAGCCAGGTCTGATTGGTTAGATATGGAAACAGAAATGGCGATATCATTAGCCTACTTAAAATGTCCAACAGGTAAGTCACTAATATAAGTCGAAAAAGATTAGGTGATAGGACAGCACCTTGAAGTACACTCGAGCTATTGAGTGACGCTACATTAAGCTCGTGGTTCGGTTCAACACATAGATTGGGGCGGCAAAAAGGCGGATGAGTTCCACGTAGATGATAGTTTTATGGGGAAAATACGTTAACGTTCGTCAGAAACCATAACCATTACAATTCTCAAAGGTTGACAATTGTTACGTTTTGACCATCAGAGCGATCTTTGATACGCTTCATAGAACAAGTCTGTTCTGACACGGTGTAACTTGGGGGCACATTACGAGCCTCGTGACACATTTAAAAATCACAAAAGTAGTGGTGGTCTATGATGAGCCGTTCAGCCTCTGAAAACCTTCTCAAGTAGATAATACAAGGATGCAACAGCTGACAGCTTTTTTCGATTTTCTGTGGAAAACGTGACCTAATCTTGAAAGCCGACCGGTAGAGCTCTGTTTAGTCAAAGAATTACGACACAAAGATCAAGGCCTTCTGTTACTTAGCAGTAGAGGTTGCCGTATACAGAGAATGTGCTTGTGTTGTAGAAGTGCACATTGTTCATTCGAGGCCAATGAGTACCCAAATCATAGGATTTCTTCCTCATAGACTCAGACTGAATTCGAACTCAGAATGTAAATACTATTGAGTATCTCTGCTTACAAGCCACGAAAAGCGTGCCTCATAAGCTTGTGCTGTGGAGTTTTGCAAACGTTTGTCCCCCCTCCCAGGGTGGAACCCTGATTAATCGACCGTTAGACAGAAAGTAAATAAACGGTTCTAATCACAGTTCAACCTCACGTGTATTAGACTGTTTCTTTTTCATCAACTCCAAATAATTTTATTCCAACTGGGATTGTCACAAGGGTAACAGCAAACTCGCCTTCCATTCGACAGATCCAAAGTTCAAACCTCGCATAGGGCGGGGAACATGCATCGCAGATGAGATCTAATGAGAACGGAACTGGAGTCTAGTGCATCTGAGCGCATTGTTAACTGAAGATTATTCATGAACGCGGTCTGTTCAAATGAAGAAAAATTTATCCTACACCACTAATCACAAGCTACCTTGAAAGAAATGTGAATATCCCGAAGAGTTTTACACTATGATCAGCTAGTCAGTCAGCATGACTCGAAGAGCAGTGTGGAACGTGTCATAATCATAAATTAATTTTTCAATCTAATCACCGTTGATGAATATAATTCATTACTCGTTGACTGGTAAATGACCGAAGAGTAAGAGAGAAGATAAAGAGATGGAGAATCTGAGCAACGACTAGCAACAGCTATGATACACCGGTTTCGTTCGCATTCAAAACGCACTTTCCCCCATAGATATTAATTTCATATTGAACTGAACCGAATTTGCTGAGAGTGCAGTTACAGCACCCATCGTGTTCAACTCTCTTTGATGAGCAAATGTTTGGGAAATTCAACGAGAATAAAGAATCCCCACGTGCCACTGAAGCATGCATGCTGTTTTGAAATCTCCAAATTACTCGAGTACACCATTACTAAGGGTGCAATTTTTTCGCTAGTCACTTTTATGTTGTGTTATACACTCCAGCCTAATCATTTGCACGTCAAAAAATATTTTATACACTCAAAATGATAAAATGATAAAAGCTAAAGTTTTCTAACGAACGAATCCAACGAAGATGATGTTAGTAAACATTCTGAACAAAACGCATCTATATTAGTGAAAAGTAACTCAGCATTGTTTTTCTAAATTCAAAGTCTAAGTGAAGTGTACTCATTGGAATGATTTGCTTTGATTGGAGTAATATTGATAAAAAGTCAGCTTCGATTCTGCAAAATTTGGTAGTCTAACATGATTGGAGAAATGAAACTAGTCGGAATTTTTCATGTGTGTCAGATAAACATCTTCTTTGACTACTGATCAGATCAGATATGCTTCCTCTTACTGCCTGCCATGAGTCCATTTTCTCTTTCCGTCTCTCCCTGTCTACATTTAGCCCATACAAACTACACTAGTAATTAATTTGTCATTCAGCTCAGACTGGTCAACCGATAGACCCTATTCCACTCCGGTGCTTTTCGGAGATTTTATCGTCTTTGAATTTATTCTCGAAGAAACAGTCCGTGAAATAGGTCATTGTGAATAAGAGTCATGGTGCCGATTAAGTCCATGGATTTGTCTTTATCACTGCTCTTCGCCGTGAAAAAGTTATATTCATGCAATAGAACGTTTTCAAGCTTAGTCCAAAGATCAAACACAAAACAATTTATTTCACTGTACGTGGTAAGTACAGAGAGGTATTCAGTGTGTATTAGACTGCTCATTTTGGTTGTTCGATCACCACTGTTGATTTCTACATCTCCCGTTTCTCCACGTTCCTTTTCCGTGTTCTAAACGCATCCAATCTAGTTCCGATCTAGTGCTTTTTGCAATTATCGGGTGTTGGATACCTACTGCGCTTTTTGTTTTTGTCCAACTTTACCTGGAATTCGTTCATGGGCCGTAGATGGATTTGAGGTAGTACCATTGTTGGCTTGTCATCAATGTTTGACTCTGAACGTCTGCTGTACTACTCATAAGAATGCGTTGATGTGTGGTCTGCAACCATGGCACCCTCCGAAGAACCTACGAGTATTCTATACAAGTGGCCGAGCCATCTGTATAACCAGGTTCAAGGCGGGTCACGAAAAACTCGGGATGCTAAATGTGAACACTTTCGACGTGTATTAGACCACGAAACTATATAAGTACTGGGATAATAAAAGACTATTATACACCTGACCTACAAGTGACCACTACGTTTGTCGCACTTGCCTGTAACCGGATTGACTGACAGATGCTGTCAGCTACCACAATACGGACGCATTCACTCCATGCGGACTGACTCTACTATGGTATCAATCGGCTCCAGCCAATTAGGTGTGAGTATTTGACTGTCCTTGGTAACTGATTCGGTGAGTGTTTGAATGTCCGATTAGCAGTATTTGGATTTTCTGTGAGGCTTAAGCCAGTTGTTGGTCTGCCTGCCTGCCTGCCTGCCTGCCTGCCTGCCTGCCTGCCTGGCTGCCTG
>UZAN01040605.1:43469-59342 GCA_900618425.1 Echinostoma caproni
GCCTGCCTGCCTGCCTGCCTGCCTGCCTTCATACGTATTGATTGTTCTCGCTTGCTCACCGGTTTATCGACCGGCTACATGTGTGCCCTCAACACGCTGCTTAATTCCCTGCGTGCTTATCTGCCTACTTAAACAAGGACACAACATACATATAAACAATGCATTTCGAATCGTGGATTTTCGCAAGGGTTGTGTTGGAACAGGAAAATGAACAACCAAAATTCAGAGTCGAACCGGTGCGAAGGTAGGTAAGATCAAGTCGCATATATATGTAGGTGGATTTCTATAGCTATCTCATCGACAGATTGGAGAACATCACAAAACACTACCAAACAGACCGGTGCGACAACTAAACAAAAATCGCAGGGTAAGCTGAGTTTCATCATACCGCTTGTCAAGAGAGGGTATGAAAGTGCACAGGTTTTCTTGAACGAACAAATAAATCGGGTCACTAGTGCTCCAAATATATGCCCATACGTCTAACTCCGATCTAGCTCCATTGCTTGGTTCATTCACCAAACTCCTGTTCTCTTGACCTCTGTTTTTGACCGTGGCATGATGAAAGCACTTGGGATCGGGTTGTTTGGTTAATAGTGGTGGACCATTATTGTTGCCACACATGCACTACTATTCGTCCCCAAGGGAACTGCTATTCCCAATAGTCCAGTTTACCAATCACAGCGGCCGCGGGTCCTTCGTCATATATTTCGAATGACCCACACTAGAGATGGATTGTTTTTCCATTTTCAGTTTATTGGTTTGTAGCAGTGATTTATTCTCCCACATGTACACCATACCCGTACGGACTATTTGCAAACAAGAGCTACCGAGAGACTCAAACGTCCACGGATGTAACGTAATTAGGAAACAAATGATCCGTCCGACGGTCTCCCTTGGCTTGTCGTCAACACCTATGCTCGGATGCACGTGACACAGCTGGCCGTTAGATTGAAACGAAAATGACGAACCTCAACTGGGACGGATGTCAATCATATATGGTCAAACGTTTGACTTGCTATATTTCAAAACACAACAATTCCAATACAACTTGTTATTCCCTACTGTCTATTGAACTCATATCCATTTGCGCAAGAACTGCCCGAGGTTACGGTCTAGCTCGAATGAACATAATATGCCCAAACATTTTTTTTATAAATAAGACCATATTATTATTAGGGTTATCATTAATCGTATTGTGCTTCATTTATCACACACTCTATGTATCTCAGGCTAAATGTGTTTGGTTTCATATCGTGGACAGTTTGCCATATTGCAGCATGTCATTTTGAAAGGATGTGATCATAAAATATGATCATTAAGCAATCAAATGTAATTCCACTACTATGTGAATGTCTACCTAAATGAGCGATGATCTATTCGCCTATGGGCCTACTCTCTCTCTCTCACTCTCAGACCGACGACGCTCCTCCTGAATGGGTCGATTATTCACTGTGGGCTTATCAAGCAAGTGGATTTGAAAGATATGAAATAAAGCTCACTATCTGACTCCCATCTTGGGAGACACGTATTTCTTTATACGAGTCTGACAACAAGCTTTAAGGATTGAGCATTGTATCGTCTCCATCCGCGTGTCGTTGAATGCCCCAGTCAGTAGGAAATCACAAGCTATTAAATATGTCGTCCTGGTACGCTTTGAGAAAGAAGTAGAAACGGAGATATTTGTGTGAAACATGAAACTAAACATTAAACTAAATGGATGAGAAACGATGCTACGTAAATTGACTGGGACTGGATAAAATTAACAATGAAGAGGATTAAGGAAGAGAAACAAATGTGCGTTGCTCAATCATAATGGCACAGCAGCAGCAGTAGATGAAGAAGAATAAGCTAGATATGATAAGTGGAGTGGGAGTGGGAACTGCAGTGGATGGTAAATACCAAATACTTAGATCAAACTCACGAAGGCGAAACTTAGGACAAGCTCAATGTTTTGATATAATTATCCGTTTACTGAACCCACTTAGAAAACTAGTTTTTGTATCTTAGACAAGGCAAGCGTTGACCCAGTGTTATCATCGATTGAAATCTTCCATTCCCAATTTCCCACATGTTGTATCGTTCCACAGTTGATTCTCCTGGGGTGATTCTCTACCAGCTGTTAAGCAGACTCGTATTCCGAACTTTTCCACCTTCTATGCGGACCCGAAAATTACACGACCGATCGGGTTCATTTATCGATCAGTTTGATAGTTCAGCCGTAACAAGGGACCTGGTGCTTCCTCAGCTAACCCGAGCGAGAATCCACACCTTGTCTACAGCCGCGAGTCTTTAGTAGACCCAATGAACTTCGACCTCACAGAAGGTATGCCACGACCACACGGATGGACTGGACGTGACAACAGGAGCATCCAAAAAGTACAAGACAATGTGAAACAATGAAGCAATCGTACTATCGTGTTATCCACACAACAACATGACCTCTTAAATTGATAGTCGGACATCTTAAATTGAAGGTGTGGCATCTTAAGCTGGAAAAAGATATAAAATGGAGATAGTAGAATGAGAACTCATAATGACAGATTCGAAATGAAACAAAATAAAATGGAAGGTACATTAGAACCGGTGTATCAAAATCTTTCTCAATAGTTCATTAAAATTCCACCTACGTGTACAACCAACACACCTAAAACGTAATACTGCAGTCTGGAACGGGGTTGTTGCTGTGGCCCTGTTTGAATCTAACCCGTTTGTGATGAAATGCGCTAGAATGATGCTTAAAAATAGGTTATGTGAAACACAAGCTTTCAGGAGAAGCGCAAGTAGCTGATGAGACTACAAACTGTACAAAAAAATTAGAGTTTCACATCATTTGATAACACGAGGGGGGGGGGCAGAATCACTTCTCTTCCTGATTCGATTAGGGTTCTACCCGTCTGGCACATAGAGTGATCGTATAAATCTCGCTGTTTGGTTGAAACGTATAATCGTCATGCAAACGACGAGGTTCTCTTTGATTCAAACCTATGTGTACGTTGGACTGTTATCTTCCGAACACTTGGCCGTCGGCTAAACGTGTGTCCTGCATGAGGGGAGGGACTGTGACACTTGACATCGTTTCTTTTGAAACCCTTATGTGATTGTGCCATCGCTCTATTTTATCTCGTATTTGCTTCATAGTGTTAGACATTCATAATGTATTTGCAATGCTAACTCTGAGGTTGAAAGCAACTATTCGGGTTGAGTTGCGAATGAGAACTGACCCACGGGTTTTCAACTACACGAATCTTGTACATCGATTCCCTCAATCTGAAGAGTTGAAACATGCAGCAACGAAGGATAAAGATCAATCTCAATTTAGAAATCGACAGCTATTCAGATTTGGGAAACTGGTTACGGACACAAATCAGCAGAAGTGGGTGCATCAGGTATAAACCAGGGTTTTGTAGTGTTTTCTTGAATATTTTATCACCCCAGAAGAATCGGCAAGAGTAAATGAACAAAAATAAATTAATTATAATAGAAAAGTAAAATAATCCTTTCCCGTTTATCAAACATTTCCATCCAACTGTCCGATTTGTTATCTATACAAGTAATACATCTACCGTTTAGCCCCTTTCAGCGTTTTGTCTAATAAATACCTTTAAACTGCCGTTAGGTTTATCTTCTGGGCATGAAAGTGGAGTGCCATGATTGGGGAATTGGGGTAGTTGAGATAGCGGAATTGGCAGAAAGACGGGTGTAGGTGGATGAAGGCAAAGGTCATCCCGTTAGGAATGCTCTGACCTACCGAGTAAAGATCATGTCTCACAACCTGATTCAGTCAAATAAAACCAACTTCTCCGGGGCTCCTCCAAAACTCCGTCGAATTCAAGTCACACAATCAATACCAGCTAGCGCCCATAGACTTTTAGCCGAAAATTAGCACGCGAATCTAACATACAATGAGTTGAAAACCACTCAGTCAGTCAATCAGTTCTCCAACAGCATAACATCGTCTGGAACTGTCCGTGACTGGGGGACGCAGTTCCGTTTCACTGTATATAACCATCAACTTTTCAATGTTGCTGTCTGATAGAGGGAAATATATAATCAGTCCACTTGAATGGCAGAGCCAAAAAGCGTGCATGAAAAAGACAGTCGATGGGTTATTTGTAATGCAAATTTTGTCCTGGTATTCTATTTTGCTTCTAGCAGAGTCTACACTATCAGAAGTGCAGTCGATTCGGGCGCGGGGAGGAAGGTCGGGCTGGGGTGTGATACTGTTGTCTGATGCGCTGAACCAAATCCGGAATCTATCG
Source organism: Echinostoma caproni (assembly GCA_900618425.1). NCBI lineage: Eukaryota > Metazoa > Platyhelminthes > Trematoda > Plagiorchiida > Echinostomatidae > Echinostoma > Echinostoma caproni. The sequence goes on from UZAN01040605.1 coordinate 47,729, forward strand.
TAACAGGAATAATATGTCACGTGGATGTGCTTTTCTATTACGCAAACTAGATTAGATAGGTCGTAATTCAATGAAATACTCGGTATTACAAGTGCGTAAACGGAAAAATGACTTGATTTATGCGAATAATTTGGTCCCGGGTATAGTAATACCAATAACANAACAACTAACCCAGCAAACCGACAACCGTTCCTTCAGGGCCAAGAATTTCCAAAGATCCACTACACACAAGAAAGATGTAACGGAGCAGGTCACCTCGGTTGACCAAATACTCTCCGGGTGTTGCAAAACGGGTTGTTATCAGTTGAGCTAGACATTTGCGACACCCAGGACTGGCTGATTTGAAGATTGGTAGTGAAAGCATTTCCCGATTCAAATGCAGAGCAATATCTCCTCGAACATTTTCCGGAAACGATTGCATAATCTGCAGAATGGAAATAAACAATAACAGTGATAAGTGAGACGAGTGGCTTTGTGTAGGTGTAGAAAAAAAGGGATATTAGATCATTAGTTCGCTATAGACAAGTGCAACACAGAAATCTATATTGATTATTTAGCGATCTGGTTTAAAATTACACTGAGAACTCCAGATTGTCCATCACTTTTTTTATGGGAAAAACCACATTTAGCCCCAACTTTCCGAAATTTGGTGGATTATAAATAATCGATTCTTTGTTTATGATCAGCACTTTTTGATCAGTGCTACCGCTTATTTTTCATTGGACTATATGCCAAATTTTGGTACTCCTCCTTCAAAAATGGCATAAATGCAATGACGTAACGCCACTGACCCGGAATATGTACTTTTGCCGCTTGTATTAGCCCATTTGGTTTAAGTTCANTGAGCCTTTGGAACAAGGTGGCAACCGCCGACCGTGTAGCTCAGAGGGAGTTGTTTAAAGACCCAACCCAACTGTTTGTGGTTTAAGTCCTGACACAGGGACACAAAGGTACGCACTGCTGTCCAGTCCCAAACAGGACAAAACAGCTGTCCAGTGCTCGTTGTCAACCCCCAAAGGGATTTCCATCGCATTTAAACTTCAAGTAGAAACTTCCCGAATAAGCGCCTCCGTTAGGTCAGCTCGAGATAACCAATTCACTGTAGAGATAATTTGCCCGGTTGGGCTTGCAAACAGTCTGTGGTAAATATTTTTATTCTCAAAGGTTTGTTTGCACTGATTGAATGGCTTCGGGGGGATTCTGATGTTCTCAGAATAAAGGTATTTGCATTTGCATTGCAACTGCGCATTTATAAAGGTGACCGGACAATTAAGCGTCATTCATACGGAATCCAGTGGGACAGTTTGAAACCAGGAGAGCGTTCCATTATGTAGCTTCGTATACATACGAATTGCAATGAAGCTGCGAGGAACGATCGGCAGCAGACACATTTCGCGAGGTGCTATTTTTGATTGTGGTCGATCATTTTTCTGCGCATTTCATTTGTCAATTAATTTCCTCATGTGTTTTATGCAATTGTACCAACTGCTCTCCCGTTATCTTCCCCGGTCTGTTGTCTACGGGTTTCATGTTGACCAGACACTCTGAAAAGCATCTCTCAATATGGAGCTGTATCTTATGAGGCGCTGGTTGATTAAATTGTCAAGCAACACTTTGAGACGTGTGAACGTCTGTGTGACGCGATCCAGTCAAATGCATCATATCCTTTACACGCAACCCTCTCTCTTACTCACGCGCGCCATNCGCCATTTCACATTCTGTCACCCTCAATAAATTTAAACTTTTATACACTTGTATCACAGCTTTTCACCGTTCTGTTGTATCTCACCTTTCACGTTTTTTAGTTTCCAAGGAAGGAATTTCAAACGAACTAATACAGCATCTCGTAAATTTTCACGCTTCAATTTTCTACATTTGTTATGCGTTCTCGGTTCCTCCTCATTGACCTCTGTATACCTTTTGTCGTATCTTTAAACCAAATTTAATAGCGTGTATGCCAAAGAAAAGTAAAACATTTCTCTCCTGAATATCCTATGCACAATGGATGAATTAAGTGCATTCTTAAATTGACCTGACTTATAAAATATTGTTTTGCCAATCCAGCATTCGTGTGACACATACGAATTTAATAAACAATCACATAGAGTATAAATTTTCATCCTCGTTCTTAGATTCTTTTGGAATCCAATGTTACTATTGGTTACTTCATCACCATAAGCACGTGTATTCGGTAACTAATGCAGATAGATTTAATGGTAAACAGAGTGGTGAAACTGTGCAAGTTGGGGTTTACATATATCTGCATAGCCAAAATGATTTTGATCTATGGTGCTCAACTGTCAGTTTCTTAGTTCATACAGTGGTGGTACAGTGGTCAAGGTCACCACCGCGTAGGATATGTGCATTCGAATTCCACTAACCACCGGACGCTCCCCATGCTTTGAGTTGTAATAGGGCAACCCATTGATTGAATGATTTACCATTACTGAAAGTAAAATCATTGTTTCAATAAAAGGAACTAAAAGTGAAGAACACAAAGAAAATCAAATTTATACGAACTCAGCGTTCACTGGGTATGTAAGATGTAAATTCCTTCCGGGATGGATTCACGTATGTGCTTTTGCGAAAAATTTAAATACTGAAAATGTTGAGGATCCGTGTTTGATTGGCTTCCTGTTTCAAGACGGAACATTTTGTCTTTTTGAAATCAAGCACGTAACGAATTGTTTGCAACCAAACGATGCCGTAATTCCTCAGAGTTTGAAACATTTTGCCTGGACTGCCGCAATTAATCGATCAATGTTTCTTAGAATTGGTACTGTTGACATGCGGTTTTTGGAAAGGCCACTTTCTTGTGGCTCACTGGTCATAGCTTTCTTTTCCTCAGATTTCACTTTCGGATGAAGTTAGACAGCAAACGGATGTAGCGGGGATATATCATTGGGAAAACGAAGTATAAACCGAGTTTTAAATTTCATTATTGAACGATTCGAGGAGATTTCCGATGTAGTGACACGACGGTAGACTCGAATAGAGGTAAACGTTGTTCTGTGTCTATTTCAATAGTTTAACACCCCAAATTTCGCATAAAGAAATACACATTTATACAGAATCGGAATTGAGATTTTACAGAATATAACTCAGTCCAAATTTGGTTAACCTGTGACTAAGTTAAAACTCTCCGAAGCTAGGGATCAGAATCTCAGTAAACTCGTTCCTATTTCGCTTTGAAAGATGTCCGGGTGGTATCCTGTGGTCAATCGGTAACTAATTCAATGGCGATTTGGGTAGACGCTTGCGTGATGTCTGACAAAGTGTCGAGCTTGCACTGATGACGATGGAAAACAATTTGTTTCGCGAGTGTTCCTTTCACTTTTATTTCTTTTGTAGGTAACGGGCTTTTTGATAAGTTTTTCGTTGTCTTTAAGAGTATTGGATGTTGCTGAACATTTCAACCCTGATATGATTGACCCAGTTCGTGTTATGTGAATATTTGTGACAATGAACACAAAACACCCGAAAATCTTAGAGAAACTCGATCCGATAACAGATGATGCTAAAATGATTGTCCGAGAAATAATTAAAGTTTGACCATACAGCTGAGATTTAACTTCGTTTGACACTGTCTTTAAAATGGGAATTTTAATAAGAGAGCTTCCCAAACAAACGTCTATAAAGATTGTAAATTGAAATGGGTCCCACTCTCTTTTCAAAGACAACGTTGGCTGTGCACCAACAAATGTTACTGAGGTAAATTAGTTCCTTAGTAAACGTACTTCTACTGGTAATTCACCTTGAGATTTCTCTGACTTTCATAACGCCTCCAAAACCTCTCTCTTTGCGTCAATTTTAACTAATCATCCTTAGGACTTCAACTTCACACACAATCCTCAGTTCATCCAGTCAACTATACACTCAGGAGCACAACAGACTGTAGTTTCGCTCTTATTAGAGCTCATTAGTAGTGAATATCTACCGGGATTCGAACTCCAGATGCATTGCATGGAAGGCATGCGTGTTACACCTCTGTGCTGAACAGTTTATATCACATCTTCAGGGATAGGATTGTGCCTGAAGGCAAAGTCCGAAGGCCGGTCAGTTCAAATTAATGTCAATTATCTAGCCCAGACCACTACTCACAAGCAACTGTGAGTTAAAAGTGAGTTCTTATACATTTCTGTATTCCAATTAATTGATCATCGGAAGCCTATCGGACTAGAATAAAGTATACTGGAGCATAAAGTGCTTCGCAATGCTGCCATAAAACCATAAACTTTTATCCAAATCATTCGTTTTTCGGATGTTATTATTTTCTTTCCTACTGGGTAGATTTATCCTATCTTTTTGTACGCACATTTATACATATTGCAAATTTATGCGTGGGATGGATCGGAAATATCAATCTCTGTTACTGATGCGCCAGTTTCTTCACATTCCACTTTCAATCTGCATCGGATCGAATCATTGTTGTTCCCTTCCCCACATTTGTCAGAGTTAAGCGCTGTGTACTCTACTGCTCTTTTTTCAATCACAATATCAGCACAAATTAGACACGTATCACCAGGGATAATGACAGAATTGAGATGTTTCTTTTTTCATTCGCATCATCCGGGAAGACGAATGAAAAACCAAATACTCTTCAAATCACCGTGATCGCTCGCTGTACATGATATTCATTACCACTACTATTATTATCGACATTATCATCGAAAGAACTACTCGCCTGTGCTGTCTCGCGGACTATTGGTGTGGGGGAAACATATATAACTTCCCATGGGGATAGTAGTAGTCCGCCAGGAGTTTCTTTTCTCATCGCGAACATGTGCCAGGGAGAAACGGTTGTGATATTATTCGAGCCTAATCCTTCCCCCCCCTAAACAATCAACTTTTTAACCTATTTTAAGTTTTTCATTTTGGATTCTGTATAAAACCAAACTAACCAGACAACGATAGCATCAAAGGCCCGACGTTAGGCGTCTTGTTTATGTATGCATATAGTACAGGTCCAGCGGTTGTGCTTCACAATGTTTGGGAACTTAATCTGACAGCTGCGTTATACAACGGAATACTTTTGATGGGTAAACAATTTGCACAATTCGTGAATCCTTTATTTCAATATAATTTTATTGATATAGAAGTGTTGTGAGATACTACTCAGTTGTGAGTAGTACGCAAAAGGATGCAGTTAGCGGTTTCTTTCAACGACCGGAATTAAACAAGACGTGTTGGAGCGGACTGCTGCTGTTCGGTATGATGAATACAAGAATGCGCATCTGATTGTAATTCGTTTCATCAACTATACTGTGTATGCGCAGGAACTCTGCAAACTTGTTCCAAATGAGATATTTTATTGTATGAATGACAAAATCATATTCTGACCGTTATTGGCAACGAACAACTGTCCTCGACCGAGCGCCACCTAGTGAAGTTATAACAAAAGTAGTTAGTTATTCTGTAATTAAATCAAAGAAAAATAACTATAATCCCTAAATCCATGTTCAGCTTTTGATCTCATGCCCGGGGTATACGAAGGAAAACTGCTCTCTTTCTTTCTCACTCTCGGTGGACTTGGATCTTTCGTGCAAACTAGTCGTTTAGGACCGCACAAGACCTACCGCTTCTTTGTCAATACCTCGATTGATTGCCCACATGGCCTGGAAGAATTCCAACATGCGTTGTTTTAGTGGCTTCGGAATGTGATGAGCCCGAGTGAAGTCTTTCAAATCTTGGTTTTTTGTTTGATACGCTGATCGTCTGGCATACATGCGTTGAATCAATGTGGTCACATTTCCAAATACGGCCGCGTGCATCAGAGCTGTGAAGAAAAGAGGGGCCGAGAAAGGGGAGGGGAAACGTCCACTTTGAACACATAGTTTTCAAGCTGTCTGGATTTGGTAATTTATGAAGTCTAACGCAGTTCAATGAATATGATAACCGGCGACCAATTTGGCATTTACTTTCTTCCAACCGTGCAGTTTAGCTGAGGGAAAGTTCTAGAATCTAGAAAGTTTCAAACGGAGTTGGGCATTTAAATTTAAAAAAAATGCTATTGTCTCACGGATGTTCAATGAAGTATAAGAAAAAATTATTTTGATTTTGATTTGTGAGAAAGTTCGAATGTGTGCAAAAGTGCTAGAAGCGGTAAATCTCATTTATTCTAAGTAACCCAAGACAATATGTACTAATGCATGTAACAGACCCAAGATGAACCATCTAAATATGTATTAGTGTTCATTTTTGATGCATGAAAACTTGAAATCTCATTGGGCATGGACACCTACGTAAAACCAGTGTTTAAAAATTATTATTAATTAGAAAGCGACCTTAGTTGGGACATAATCACTTGGTGACTAGTGTAATGCTTCTGGTAACGCTTTAATTCACTGGCATTGTTCCATTTTTGGTCGTTTTTTTCGCAGTGCAATGGGGCGGGCACTAATCACAATGCGCATAGATAAAATACCGGCATTCAAACGGTTGTGCAGTTGATTGGAGCATGTTGCTGTGCTCTTCTGAGTGTCCAATACCGTGATGCAAAGTTCACTGATGCTGAATAGTGCTGAGAAGTTTATCGGCACAGTTGAAAGATTAGTGTCATAGTAGCCGTTTGGCGTCCCGAATGAAAAACCAATGACAAACTAACTAAAGAAGTTTGTATTCACAAAATGAACAACTTCCGTGTATCAACCGTTTTATAAACTTGTTGATGACTTGAAGGATCTTGATACAGGTGTTTACTTTTTGAGCAGTCTCGAGTTATCTAAGGAGTTTAATGGGATGCCTGGTGGGTGTGTTGGACGCATCAACAGGAGGAAGAGACAGGAATGAATACTATTAGATTGAATAACCTACGTTGTTATTGGCTTGATAGAAGGAAGGCAGAATTTACACTTATTCAGTGAAATAACATAAACCGACGAGGCATCGAGGCGGTTTCATTGTCCGCAACTGGTTTAAGTTCACTGGGAACGGTGGACAATAAGCAGAGACCTAGACTAACACTCAGGAATGCTTATTGCTGCATCTACTGTCCCGGCAGGGAATCAAGTAGCATCTTTCAGCATCACGACAAGAGCAAGATGCAACAACCTCTGTGCATCAAGAAAGCATGATTGTTACCTCTTCAAATTAATCACTTGAAATCGCCCTCTATTGATATTTTTCCACTTGGTTCTGTGAGTGGATTATTGTTCGGAAGAATAATTCACCTTTTTGTACTAAGACTCACCTTGAATGGCAGATGATGAATATGGATGTTGCAGTGGTTTTCGAGGCTTTATGGCAAATGGACGGACTTCAATCAACAAACAGACCATTTATTTAGTAATAGTGCATTGTTCATGCATTTCCTCTCACCCAATTTCGATAAAATTTGTGAATAGTATTCAGGTTTCAGATATTGCTTTTTTTTCTACCCCCTTGTTGATCAGCGAATCATTGTGATTATCACATTGACAAGGATTATTCTAAAACTTCTAGTGGCCACATAATCTCGGCGTTACTCTAGGCAGGGGAGGGGGCAGCTTCAAATTGTGGAATTCAGTCGATAAACACATCTCCATTGAAGCTGCAGATTGTAAGACCATAAGAAACGAATAGCTTCATTCACTAGTTACGTTTGGAATACCTGAAACCCGGATGCATTGCTTGGTTAATTTAATTGTTAATCTCAACAAATTTTGTCAATAAATTCAACGAAAATGAGAGCGAAAGAATATCGAACTTCCTTAAGAAACAGCCGATCATTCACAATCAAAAGGAGGAAACAGTTTGTCATCTGAAATTGCCGCCATGGAGGCATCTACTCCCGAATACGTTGTGACAATCACGTGTCGAGCGGAAACTTCGAATTCGGGCGTACCTTGTTTGCCATCGCCAGTCACCGTTTCGCCAGGGTATACTAGCTCGGTCCTCACATTTTACTCAATGCTTTGTCATTTCAAGGTCAAGTGTTGTTCTATAGCTGCACGCTTTCGAAATCTCTGCACTTTTATCGCTCGTGATGGTCAGTTTCTAGCTTATGCTGATACTGCAAAAAATTGCCCCAAACAATTGAGGAACATTAGTCCAGGATACCGAATTGAGCATTCCGATTGCTGGTGCTTGACTCCAAGCTGCATTTTATTGAAAGACAATGACCATCTTAGCTGCTATTATGATTAACATTTACTCGCCATCAGGGCGTAACTCGATGCGTTAAATGAGTATACTAAAACGGTCAGAATGAATACAAAAAAACGAAGCTGATTCTTTCAGAGGAGCAAAACCGGATTACTTAAACGAAAGAATGGGAAACGAAGTTTTGGAAGTGTTTCTCGGTATAACCCAGAGATACTAAATTAAAACTACTTCATCATGAGTAACAAATGATTTGATCCATGGAAGTGAACTAACTACCAGTTCCAGTACAAATGGACATAGTGCGTGAATTAGATGTGAATGGAAACTAGTTGTCGTTCTGCGGTGTAGGCCAGAATTTCTTCTCCGAATTTAGAAGGGTTAAATCATCCAAATGCTATTTTTTACACCCAAGCACTCTCGGTTTTTAACAGCTGAGGAGAGCCATACTATGTATCTGGTATAAGTTTTGGAGGTTCTACTCAATGACACAACACAGTCCTAGAGGTCAATCTGATAAGAGAAATCCAGGGCCATCAGTCGTGAAACATAGTGACAACCGGATACATCGTTGACCCACATTTGTCGTTCAAGTTGTGATTAACTAAAATGAATCCCAGGATCTTGGCGTTTAGTCAGTCGATGCTACTCAAGTCACGTAACCCAATCTTGTGTGCACAGTTTCTGACGCAATCAGTCTGACTGTCGGGGAACTGATTCCCCCACGCTCTACCCTGACTATTATCCGCTGAACCAATGTAATTGTCAAATCTGGCTTGTATAAATACCAGGTTGTTTTACGTTGCAGCGACTGAGGGGATATAAAGAAATGTTACAATCTCGCAGTATTTGTTATTTTTCTGTTCTAACGAATTGAATAAACGGGGCCCCATGTTTCAAATCTCCAATTTTTATCTAAAATTCAATGAGCCACGTGGACCTGATTAGATATTTCTCGAAGTGTAGTAAAAGGTTGCATTATCTATCAACGAGATCAGCATTTTCAGTATATCCTCTGAAAAAGTCCCAATAATTGGAGATCTCTCTACGCGGACAGAACCCATTCCAAAGAACAACTGTTTGCACTCTAGCAGTATTGAAGGTGTTCAAGAGAATATTATTAAACTGGATGACTCCACTGTGGATAAATTTGCTTACCTTGTTCCATGTGTATATCTTTAGATTCATTGAATGTGATATTCTAATTAAAAGTTTTTCCGAGTATGGTCTTGGACTTTAGGGTTCTTTAATCTCCAACGACCCTAATTTACTTTTGTAGTGCTCTAACTACCTCCTACCAATAAGTTAATTTATTCGCTTTTCAGCGTACATTTTTTTCACCGTACACCTAGGTGTAAACAAATAACATTTATATTCGTCCCCACTACATCGCGTGAAACGATGTCGACGACGGGGTAAATAAGACTCCCCTCATTGGTCTTGAACGTTTCTGTCAACTGCTCAGAGATGTTCCAGATCCGCAGTTTAGTCAATCTGCGTTTGGGGCCCTGAAGCTCCATACCGGTAGTTGTATTGATGTTTCTCTTTTGTTGAAAACAGGCTTCATCAGTAACTTACCGAAATCTTCAATAAACGACGATATCATTTCCAAGGCTGACTTTGACAATTACCCTGCAGTTACGTTCCCCATTTCCTCACGAGGAAAAAGGATTTACCACGTGGTCTGTCTGTGCTTTTAGAATTTAAATACTTGCCGTTTTTCGGATTGCAATCCCTCGATCTATCACCGATTGCATTCTTCCACACGCACCATTGCCCACTACTTTTACTGGTCTCTAAGCTGATGAGCATATCACCACTGCTAGATTTTTTAAGTGCGTTCCCTTCAATATAGCATTTTTAAGACGGTCTTGATGGATTGTATTGTTTCCAAGCATTTTGATGGATTTCATCCATTGATCAGTCCAATGTTGTCTGATGATACCACATCACCGTACACGTCTATCCGACTGAATAAATGTGTCTGGTTTCCAGTTTAGACCTTCCCCCGGGCACGCACTATCACTTAGCAAGATAACATTCACCCTTACCTTGCCCGTATTTCACTGAAACGGACATCTCCCAATGTGGGCATGATCAACCCTCCATTACGTTGATATTTTTTCACTTTCACGTTTGGTCGTTCTGTCGTCTTTAATCCATTTCATGTACATATCGTTCTCTTCTTTTTCTGTCCGGTGCATAACACCTAGTCCGATTTCACTTGTAGTTTTGGCTTATAGCCAAATGGCTTGCCTATTTTATGCTTTGGAAAATTTGAAGACTGCACCTCTACACGCAAGCCTTGTATACGTAGTAGTATTTAAACCCTATACAAGTAAATTATATCCTGTGCGAACGCAATCTTCTATTCCACGCCCCAGACCATCACTTCGTCAAATAGTAAAATATCTTCTCTTTGAATTTGTGATGAATTTTTTGCTTTCCCTAGCCATTCTAATCCAATGTGTTGCGAGATGTTTAATCATCCTCTGAATAACCGATTTGTTTGTAAAAAATACTTCACTAATGAGTATATTTAGGAGTAAAATAATGCGGCAATTCTAAGTCGATGTTCATTTGGTCAAAACTGACGAAACAAAATGATCTTCTCTTGTATTTCTTATCGCTCAGAATATGGAAATAATTATTAAGACACTAACATCGATTCAATGAACGTCTATCGGACCACCGCGGATCCGGCATATTTATTTAATTGGGTCTTACAGAATAACACTTGAATTGAAACATTTCCCAGGCATTTATTGACCAAGTCGAGTTTTGATACAACAGTGTCTGGTGGTCGTCCTATCGGGGATAGTGCGTGTAACGTTTGGCACAATGTTCTTTTTTGTCTTCCCTCCTGAATAAATTAATTTATGAATGACGGAGAAACAAATATCTTTCTTAGATCGATGTCCTCAGGTTTTATGATTGAACTGTGACAACTTCAGTGGCATCGGTCGAATTCGAGCCCACACGCGGACCCCGCCTAGTATATCATTGTTCTATCATTGTTGTCTCGGAATTGATTCGATGAGTCGATGGTATTGCACTCGTTCTATACCCCAACCAAGTGAAAACAGTTGCACGATGCGGTATTTTCTAAATTTTTTCAGGTTTCACGCCTCGTTTGTCCTATGTGGCACGACAGTTCTCATCTATGGTCCTGTCGAATTCTCCCCCAATTCGTTTGCATTCATTTTTTACTCAGTAGTTCTTAAAACGAAGATGTTCCTAATTTCTGCAGTACATCTTTTATTCACGTTACATTTCCAGTAACGTTTTAAGGTCTGAGCAACTGAAGCACAACCTTCAGCCCTCTATAGATCCATAACCGAAAAATATGGGAACAAATGAGGCCGTGCAATTGCAGTAATTACAGCTGATTGTCCTAAAAATAAGTGAACCATTAGGCAATATCTGGTGCATTCATTGACGTCATGAAAGAAAACTTGAGTGCGTTTCGCCAAACTTTTCTACTCCCACCAGATGCGAAAGGGAAATGATAATTTGGGTAGGACTCGCGTCGATG
>UZAN01040606.1:0-10860 GCA_900618425.1 Echinostoma caproni
CGATTGGTCTCGGCCACTACTGTCCTGTGCAAACTGAACTGAACTGACCTGACCTGACCTTGAGAAAACGTCTGCGCAACGCAAATACCTACACGTGTTATCGCGTAAATGATAAGTTTTGCCTCTATAGGGGATGGATAAAAAAGAAGAAAGAGATGCTCGTTATTTAGTAGGAATCGAATCTGAAAATGGTGAAATGATTCAACGTTACCTTGTAAGTCACATCCATTATGGTGACCATGATATTTTCCGAAGACTTTAGACGATTTGAAATTAGTATTATCGGTTGGAAAAGACACAGTAAGAATCAAGTACGATATTAACTTTTTGGATTCAGAAATTAATTCCGATTCCAATAATAGAAAATGACACTGGTGCACGATATGTAAGTTCCAGACGTTAAAATGGAAAATATGCCTTAATTTGCGATTTTCAGATGGCAAATTCTATTCACTTATCTGCTATTTCCGGAGTTAACGTTTCAGGCAACGAAAAAGTAAAATTGAATTTGAATTTTTTTATTATCCAAGATAACTCTAGACTTGCATTCAAATTTCAAAACTCAAATAACTTGGCTAGAGAAGGATCCCAATAATCTGAAATGCTTTTTAAAGAAAATATATGCTGAATGTATGAGAAATCCACCGGCAACATGTTCAAAGTAATAAAGTTTGCATGGTTGCTCACTCTTCAACTTGTAGATCAGTGCAGCCGGCACTATCCGCCGACGATGAAAAAGCAGTTTCCATTTTATGTGAAGTTCACGAATTGCCGGAACAATACGGAACATTTTGTCACGATATTTTGATTAAAATACTTGAAAAATTTCTTTCATCCTTTGGAGTGTCAAATACAGCCGAGTTTGCTTGGGTAACCTTGATCGATTTACAGCCCTAATATGGCTAAGACTTCCTCGTAGTATTTGCGCCATACCGTTTACGGAAATGCAAACAAATGCATAACAATACAAGCTCCCGAAATGATACCAAACGAGTTGTGCTATTCCGTTTTTATGACGCTACCTTTTGTAACTTATTTCCGTGAACTGGAGATAAAGAAGATTCATCTGGTACGTTTTGAATTCTGTTCTACAAATGTTCTTGCAAAATTTAATAACAAGAACTTAATAGTTTAACGTCTTTGTTACGAGAAGGGCCATGTGTTAAGCAATTACGAAGGATAGTTCCTTTTTTCTGTTGCAGGTATACTAAAGTCGTTCATGATAAAATGGCCATAAAATGAAATATATCACCATGTGATATTAAATTAATTGTCCTTCCAACCTTCTGATTAACTTTTTATTCAATCACCAATTGAAATCAAGAAGCAGTCAATTGTTGCATGATCTCCTTTATTTTAGAACGGATAACTTTTGGTAAATATCTATAAGCACACTCAAGCGATTTACAGGAAGAATATGTGCCGAGATATATAAGCAATGCATAGTTATCTTCCTGTTGATTGAAATTCAGGACGTTAATTTAGTAAACTTCATTATTTATATTTGAAGCGTTTCATCAAAACCTAAAGGGGAGAAATGCCGCGAAATGTTAAAACTTCGTTTAATCTTCTTAAGTAAGCAACTAAGAAGATTAAATGAAATGTTAAAATCTCGCTGTATTTGTCTTTTCTTCATTATTCATATGTTATTTCGCTCAAATAGCTTTTGTTTCACCTTGAAATTTCGATACAAATTTGAGATATAAATTTACCAGTGCAAATAGTGTTCTGTATAGAAATAATCTTCTTATCAATCTGCGAATGTTTATTTCTTTTTGTGTAACATTATTATCCCACTGTTAGCATAGCTACGGAAATGATGTACTAGCAAGAAAGACGAATCACAATCATGCTATATTTTTACATGCTACATAGTTTAATGAGATCAACGAACATTTAACTTTTTTATTAAAGGTTACTTAGGCTGGTTAGTTGTTCTTTAATCCTTGTTTAAGCATTTAGCAATAGGTTATAGAAATAACCAAAATTGTTTAGTTAGATACAATTACAATTACAGTCAAATCAAACATTTTTCACGAACTTAATTATTATTGTTCTTTAAAGAACTGAAGAAAATGATAAAAAGTATGTATTTTTCCAAAATTCATCGCAAGTATTTGTTAAATTTAAAGCAGACAAAGTTAAATGAGCAATGATTGTACCCATTAAAATGCAGAAAATATTAAATCAAATCAGTAGCAGTGTTACAAATCAGTAAGGTGAATGCAAAAATTTGTTGGCATTTATTTCATGCTAAGCAACTTGTTTGGTCTTACTTATGTACTCTTTTAACAGTTTTAAATAAAATATTTGAGTACTTTGAGTAAAAATTTGTTTTTGACCTACCCTTTGCATTTAGACAAACGAGCTTCTAGAGATGCTTGGCATTATCTTGCAAAAGTGTCCTCTGATCCACGTTCTACGAATCAAAAATTGCACCTTTCAAAAGTAAGTTCATATTATAAACTAAAAGATATGTTATTGTTTGTAGACTAAAATGGATTAGTTTCTTGGAGCTTAGCTTTTAAATTGTTTTCAATTTCAAAAATATCATGATAAATATACTTGTTTGTTTTTAGCTACTAGAATAATCTGAATAAAATGTGTTTTTGTGTTTAAAAAGCAAAGAAGAACATTATTTTTATACTTTCTGTATACAAGATAAATTATATTACGACCGTAAAGCGCTTTTATTTAATTTAAGCACAGTACCATCTGGTACTAAAATTTGACGTATAACATGTTGTCACTAACCATCAATAGTACGTCTAATGCACATTTATTTATCCAACTCTGGTGTTTACTTGAGAGCGCCTTTAAAAGAAAGAAGTTAACAACTTAGCAGTCACTGATGCCTGTATTTGAACAATCTTCGGGGATATATATGCATGTATATAAAAGCACGAATCAAAAGTATCAAATAAATGTCAAAATATTTACGAATAAGTCTCGAATAAGCAAATTATCACCACTCTACATAGTCCTTATTTCACGTGAGCTAAAATCAACTAGCAGACACAGTGAAAATCAAAGAACGTTTTATGCTTGGCATAGTTTAGTATGGTATATGTGGAAAACAATCAGATTTTTCTCAGAGTAAATGCAATGTTATTTTTTATTTAAAATCATTTATTGTTCGTCTGTTGCCACGACAGTGAGAACGGGTGATTTTACATTTCTGTAGGGCAGGATTATTTTAATGCAAGATAAAACTTTTATAACAACTAAAAAAGTGCAAACAATGAGCAGGTTTTTATTTTGATTTACTTGCTATCGAAAAAATATAAATTTAATCCTTAGAAATGAATGCAAGTATATTTTTGCATCACTGAACAAGCTGGTTAGATTAGGGCTCTAATGTACACTTACTGGCTTAATTTAATATGTTTATAAAGCTATTTTATATACAAAGTGCATCTTTGATTTACTTTTAGTATTAAAAATTTATGAATAAAATTAAAAGATTTCCTGCGTTGGCAAAACATAAACTGATTTTGACATTTAAGCAGTTTATCAAACTCCCTTCCTTACAGTTTAAAATGGCACTTGTTTGATTCCTGTCGCTTGACATCCCGAGTGAAAGTATATAAACTCAATCTTTTTAGGCCAAATAGAAAAAGAAAAGCCCAGTTTAGCCACAAAATACTAAATATAGATAATTTGAAACAGAAATAAATTTCAAAAATACTTGCAAAACAATTTGATTTACCTGGTAAAAGAATAATTTGAAAGCGGAATACAGAGGCTAATCTACGACATTTTGACGAGTGTTAATCACTTGGAATCGACAAAAGCTTATTCTCTAGGGTGATTAATTAGTCTTCCTTTAGTTTAAGGGGCAAAATGCCGTAGGAGTGATTATTGGCAGGGACTAAATGTCTAATTAATCCATATCTTGGGTTATGAAACAGAAGCTGCAGGAATGTTAGATGAGACTGATTTGGATTTGAGTTTATCACCTGCGGCCAATTTGATGATGACACAAACCACTTGGTTATGTCTTTAGACTTTCACCTAGAATGTGTCTGAGTATTTTTTCTTCTGATTCATAGTCGGTATCGAGCAACTCAACACCAACCACTCTTCTTTTTTCTACTCTTTAAAATGAACCAAGTATCTTCTTTCTGGTTTCCTACAAATTAGTTGTAGGGCCAAAACTTCAGCTGGCCCACGATATCGCCTGTTTGATAATCACCAACCCCGATCAATTGAACCAAGTTGGCGTATCAGATACATACAGTTTAAAATAAATTCATATTATGTGACTGATGATTTGTTTTCGTCTAAAGGGCATTTTGCAGACTAATTTTTTTCCTAAAGGTCGTCTCTCTACCAGAGGTAACTTTGAGTCTATTTATATACATAGATCGTTTGATAAACGGCATTTAAAGTTTATTATTTTCTAATTTTTATTAATATTCTCCTACTGGAGGATGAGTTAACTCCTTCAAAATCTCAAGTAACAGATTTTCACGGGAAGCGGTTGTTGAGTAGTTCAATACAAATGATGATTCAATCGTTGTCCCGCGGCAGGATTCCGTTAGCCGAGTGTTACTCTTGGAAACGCTACATCCGATTTTACCATGCTGTTCCGCGTTTTAGCTGTACCTCAAATCGGTGGCTACAGCCTAGATGAGGAGAAAAAAAAAGAGTACTTGATTTTTACAACTAGATGGTTTGAAGGATTTCAAAAAAATTATTCTGAAAGAAGAAATTGAAATAACTTCAATCACTTTGACATAGTTAAATGTCCAAGCCAGAGTTCATAGTTTTAAACTGGTTGTTCAAAACAGCCTTGACTTAGGCTCTGTGTCTCGAATACGTTCATCAGCCCCAAATATTTGGCTCTTAAAAGACAGGTTTCACAGCCACGTATTAGAATGAAATATATAATAAGGGTGAATACATGGAGTTTTGTCTGGATAAAGAAAAGCAACATCTCCAAATGAACGACTGATGACGAGGACCAATCGGTGGGTTTGCAACGAACTACTCATGAGCTCATGCGATTGTTGTTTAAGGAATTGGGGGCTGGTTTTGATCCAATCCAAAGAAAACTGTATATGGCAAATAGTCTGCTATCAGAAATTTCCTCTCCAACGGTTGATGTTTCAAAATTTGTTCTTTTTTTACTTTGCTGGTGAATTTTTACTCCATCATTGCGTGGTTGGTGGGAAGTTAGTATGTGTGCTAGGTGAACTATCACAGTCCCCATCAAGGTTTTCGACATTTCGCACTAAAAAGTATATCTCGTTTGTAAAGAGTACCAATTTGACTTATAATGATAAATTTGAACCGCTTCAATCGGCTGGATAAAAATAAAATGTTCACATTTATTCAGTGGTGCTGCTTGAATGTTCATAAATATGTAATCCTGGAAGAAAACGATCGGTTTCGTTTTTAAGACTGATGGTTCGTTACTATATTTTTTAACACAAACCAACTTAGCAAAATTAATTTTCTCATGGTACTTTAATCTCTCAAACCGTTCACAAATTAGATAGTACGCATCATACGGTAAGATGATGTTAGTTTGAGCCATCGGTACTAGCTTTTCACTCAATTTGTCATTCAGTCCTGTAACTGGTTTGTCTCGGTTGAGATGATTAAATAGCAGACTCATTTAGTCGCGACCAGTCATAAACAACTGGATCGATTTCATCAAACGGTGAAGTAGCTCAGAAGTAGGGATTTGAACTCAGATACCGAAAGTCAGTGATCTGAGTCCAGTCAGAGAAGCACTGGTTCTAATCCCCACAAAGGATGATGACACAGCTTCTCAGTGCTGCTTTTCAATCAACGCGCCGCAAAGCCTATCGCATTCAAACATATGTTTCTATGTGGAATATACTGAACTCTCATAGGGTTGGGATACGAATGGCGGACAATAAAATACACATATTTGCTTGAACCGAACACGGTTGGATGCAAAGTTCCAAGACTAGCTTTCCTGTGAAAATCACCACTTGCATTGTTACGATGGAGAATAAATAATCTTTTAATTGTTTCCCAGATTTCCATGATCCATGGCGTTGGGTTAAGTGAGGTCGGTCTCCGTGCTTCACCAATCCGGTCCGTCTTGGTACGAGCAGCGTGTATGGGGCTCTATAATTCAGTCAGATAGCTGTCACGCCGTTTGATCGACCCATTGGTGCATTCAGTAAGAACAATGCATCCTTATTTAAGCACCTAGAAACCACAATTTTACCTTTGATTTCTTCCCAATGACTAATAAAACATTGACACTGAGAAGCGATTTCCAAAAGCGTGAACTTTCGACAGTCTACATATACTGCATTCCGTAGCCTTTTACACAAAAAAAACAAATCATACTGGGATGCTCCCAAGCTCCCTTGTTGATCGTCCTTCAGAATTGTTTTCTATTGTCTATGATAATCGAAGCTAATACTACCAAATTAGTCTGACAGCAGATCTGCCTCAACTGCATGGTGGTTGTCAACCGATAAAGTTCACCAATTTATCGCTCTCTGGAATGTGTGATTAAAGCCACACGCCACAACCAAAGATAAATTGCCCTATTATCTGAGTATTTCATGGCAGACCTCTAATTGGCCGCCTCCCGCTTCATAAATATTGTACAATTATATATTCTATAAAAGGAAGTCTTCTGTTTTGAGTCTTTATTAAGTAGATCAGACCCCCTTGGTGAGAGAGTAGACCAGTGGCCTGTAGATGACCTTCATGGTTGTTCCCACCTAGTCCAACAACGAGTCTAGTGAAAGCATGTTGCACAAGCTTCAACTTCACCGGCCACACAGGGGTATTTTGCAGCACTAGCATGCTCAAGTCCCGGTTTGACGTGGGAAGCGTAATTCAGTCTGAAAGCGTTCATCTTAAGTCAAAATGATTTCAGAATGGGTCTTAGAATGCCCCACGCATTGGCGCAGACCCTGTTGGTGTTATCTTCAGTTATGACTTATATAAAAGCTAGACAAATTCCTTCATTAGATAAGAAACAGGAAAGCTTAATTTTGGCAAATTATATAAAATTACTCTTTCCAGAATTTTGCACAACTGTATACGTTTATTTGCAGTAAATGAACTACATTGAAGTTGTACACATTTTGTGATTCTAGTGAAATAAGGCTTCAAGAATCCCAGTTAATCGCGAATATAGGTGATCGAATCGTAGAATAGTGCATTTGTCTTTCTGCTGAGGTGGAACGAACTATCATTAGGGTAATGCGCACAAACCACAGTTTCCTCAGTCGCTGAAACTGTGAAATCCAATTCAACCCGTACCCCCAGAATACTGATGTATAGAATTATGGTTCTTCCCCCACCCCACCCCTTGACCTTCAAAATTCTCCCTTGCTTAATTGCTGTCCTCATTAAGAGACTTTATTTTTCCTTATTTTTACGGTCTCCGGAACCACTAGCATATTCTGTTCGATGGTTCAGTTTAGATACGTGTTTTGAAAAAGAAAAAGACAAATAACTTTTGTCGGTACTCGATTACACTGTGAAATCAAATGAATAGCAACTGAATACAAGTTGGCAGTTTCCCCGATCAAATTCGGATGTACTAATGGACCTATACACATGCACACAGACACACGCACACCAAGATGAGCTCAATTCTCTCTTCTGATCCAACAGGTCTCGAAACTAAATGATTGCAGAGTTTCGTGTTTTGATCGCTTTTTTGTTCAGTGTACCAATAATTTCACTCTCAGTGAAGTGTGCTGTGTACCAGTTGAACTACCCTATGCCCCCTTGTTGAACGGAGGTTCGTTCCCGCTTGATCAGTGCTGAAACAAGCTTGCCCTAATTCGGATATCTATGAATCTAGACACAAATTTTATCTGTCGAAAAACATGAGCTGTTTGTGGTCAAATGCATCTCTGTCTCTCCCTCTCTCGCTCGCGCGCAGTTCCCCGTTTGGGGGGGGGGGACTGATGATCAATCGTTAGACTGAATAGTACCACAGAAACGAATACAGTGACGGTTGTCTACAGGTATTCCTGTATTCAGTTAAACTCCTCACATTGTCTTTTAGCAAAATTTAGCTCAAAGTAGTGAGACCGGTGTTCACAGTGAAATGAGGTTCGGCATGACACGGTGTGTGCACATAAAAGAAGGATTTATAACCGGATACAACATGGACCCTCGGGCACTGATATAGTACGATCCATTCCTGTCCCGGACTGGAATAACAACGCCTTAGAAGCGTTGTTTTCACAACTGCCTGGATAAGCAGTCATGGTCGTAAATACTCGGGTAAAGAAAACTATTTTTCATACAATTATTCAAACCAGTAGGTTTAACACTCTGGTTCCGTTATGTTTACCTACGAATAAATTTGCCGTTTATTTAGCAAAAAAGTTATGAAATCATAAAATAAATTCACCAAGGCTCCGAAACTCACTACATTTTTGCATCTCTGACACAAAAAACGACGCTTATTTTCTACACTAATTGAAAAAACATGAGGTCTCGTGGAACTAGTGATAGGCGATTACTATTCAGCAAGTGGGATTCTCTTCAACCGGACCCCCGAGATGTTGGATGCATTACGAGGTAAACATTTTCCCTGGAGAACTCCAAGTTGAACCGCTTCGAAGGCAACAAAGAAACATAGTTGTGAAATATGTGAGAAGCGGTTTTCCGAATACAAAAAATAACTAGTGCATTCACTGCGTAACTATACAGATTGATAAATTTCGTATATTTTTTATCACAATACTTAGAATTTTGGCTTGAATTCAAGACCTTTTTTAGAAGCGTGTGTTTCATTACTCCACCAGGTTTACGATTAGGACTCGGACTCTGTTTCGAGGTTGTCGCGATCGCAATCTGTCTCAGGGTCTGAGACATCTCGAGGATGAAATATGTCACGTCCTTAGTGTTCTCTTGTGGTTTTGCTTTAGATCCATGTTTTCCGTACATATCACATGGTCATGACAAGCCTTCAATCGTTCTGAGCACTGTTTCGATTTATTTATACTGTATCTGATTAAAGGATGAGGCCAGGGAACGGTAGGAAAACTTTTAGTTCCAATTCGTGGGGTGGTACTTTGGAAAGATGTAGGTGCACGCGGGGTTCTGTTTGTTATCTTCTCTTCTCAGAAAACCTGTCACTGTCGAACGTTATCCAACGGGTGGGGTTTGAGACATTGATTTTCCTTTTACAAAGAGAAAGAGACAGTCCATTCACTGGTCAAGGACTTGCAGTATTTTGATTACTTCTGTTTTGTAATCACCAGTTGTAGATGAAAATGTTTTGACGCATTCATTTGAGAACCTTAAGCTTGGCCGTCAATTTGACACTGCGATGGTTAAGTCGATCTATACGCATGAGAAAACATTCACGAAAGAGGAGAAATGAAAATGAATAGTTAGTCTTTCAGATCACAGTTGACAACATCGGCGAGTGGTTATTGCTCGTTGATAAATAGAAAACAAATGTCTTTTTATTTCTTTTTTATTTATTCAACATACAGTCAATTTTCAGGAAGGAGGCCGCAACCATACAAAGGCTGCCTGGGGAAAAAAACAGAAATAGGAAAGACGGGCGACAGTGGAGCGGTTTGAACCCGGGATTTCCAGGTCACTATTTTGTGATCACTTGGCTATCACTGTCTCACTAAACTTGTGCATGATGTAATGCCACCTTATCCATGGAACAAATTTCGTTGACTGTATAGGTCGGGCGTCAACAAGGGAATGCTACTAACCTCAACAATGGCAAATGCTCAACCGGGGTTTTGGTTCTAAGTGAAACTGTGCGGCCTATTGCAAGTGTCCCTTTTCCACTTGTTGAGTGTCTGTCCATTTTCAGAAAATCTCACTCCATCAGTTTTGAAACCATTTCAACAGCTGAATTGTCGACTGTTTATCAGTTCTGATTAACTTGTAATGATATAGTTACATAAATCAGTTCCATTTTCTATACTGCTGTGTTCATTGTATTTTTCTAGAAAAATCCGAATGAAGATTATTCATCACAGGCCCTCGATCCTTCCGTCTTCCCCGAAACGATTGTTTACCATGCTCCCCCCAGCAATTCATTTCGGTAGACTAGTTTAAGACAAACTTTCTGATGCCACTAGTCAATCAGCTCAGTTTCGGAAACATTCAATATTTGGTTCTTTGGACGCGATGCAAAAACGACATGCTTCTCTGCATACTAATATAATCAAAACCCTTGGGATCAGGCACTCCGGGAACCGTTTTATTTTCTTGAGTTATCAGATCCACTGTGGCAAAAAGAGGGGATCAATTAGACTAGTGGTGGCCTGATTGTTGTTACATTGAACACAATTCTATCCTACGCAGATCACAGCATGAGATCACTCTCTCTCTCTCTGATGCGTGCTTTGATTTCAAACTTCAATTCTGAGTGTGTAGGTTAGCAATCGGGGAAACACCTACGTATCCAGTAAATTCGACATTCTTTCGAATGTAATGATCATCCAGATTAAAGGTTTCACTGAAAGTTTGATGGAAAATGTTTGTTTTATTGGTAAGAACTAATGACAACCCATGTGTTCCTCCGTCGAACTTGTTTTTTTATTACAGGCTATTCGCTTCTAGGTATCCATAGTTGTGTGTGATTTGATGAATTTCTTATTAATACCGAAAGTGGACATATGTCGAGAGATGTTAACATTTCGTTTAATCTTCTCAATCGCCGACGTAAAATAAACAAGCACATTTATAGCACATTGGATCTGTAAATCCGAGTGAACAGACATGTACAGTTAGACAGGAGATACGATGGGTAAAGGCGACTCTGTGTTTCGAATTTCTCATTCCCGTGGTTGGGAGTCCGGGGACTAATCCAAACAGTCACCATCTAAATTGATTGAGTCATTCGCACAAGCGGATAACCGTCGG